>JAPEBW010002026.1:0-16080 GCA_027405785.1 Ophiocordyceps robertsii
TAAGGTTAGCTAACCTCGCTATAGTCTTAAGATCTATAGTAGCCGCTATAGCTAGCAGAAACCCGCTTTAGCTAAATAACTAAAATAACGTCCGCGCCGTCCTTTAACTAGTTTATAGCCGGGTTTATAGCGGCGTCTTAAGCGACTATAGCTAAAACCTTATCTCGCTTTATATACGGTCTAGCCTATACTATAAAATCCCCTTTTTAGCCTATAACCGCTATAGGCTTTAAGGACCCGTTTAGTCCCGCTTAGTAAACGCTCTTCCCGCCCGCCGCTATACTTAGCCCGGCTATATAAAAGCGTATAAGCGCCTTATTATAGTCTATCCGCTATCCCTCCTTAACCGGAGGAGATAGCGATAACTAGCCTCGCGATATATTCCGCCGCCCGATCTTATAAAAGCCGCTAATAGTAACTAATATAATCCTTAACGGACTTAGCTTCGTAGGCCTATACTCCGGCGACGAGATTATAATAATCGGGAGTTTCCGCCTAGCTATAAACTATACTAAGTTTTACTTATAGGCCCGCGAAGAGTTTAAACGCGACTTAACTTTAACCTAAGTAATAAAGTTTTTAAGCTTCGATATCCGCTTTATTAGCCGCACTAACTACGCGCTTTATATTCTTACCCTTAAGGCCCCCTCTATATAGAGGTTTTTCGTGATTATTAAGCACGTTTAAAACCTTAAAAGTAAGGAGTCGGGCACTAAGGCTATTAAAGACCTTATTACCCGCTTTTAAGTAAAAATATAAACGTTTAATACCTTAGTACTAACTATACTTATTAATATTAATAAGACGGCGTACCTTTACCTTAATACCTTCTTAGTAGCTAGACGCGCGTTAGTCGGCGGAAAGGCGTAGGTAGTAGCGCTATATAAAAAGGATAATAGGTTAAAAAGCCCGGTAACGGAAAGCGGGGGATAACTATAATAGCGGCAGTAAGTAAGATATAATATCTCGCCTATAGGCGGCCTATAAAGCTAGTAAGTAAAACGGGAGACTTAGCGGAGGATTAAAAAACGGTATAAGAAGGGTAAGTAGGATAATAATATAAAATAAGGCCTAAATAAAGCTAGTCTCTTATAATATATCCCGCTAAGGAACTTAAGTATACCTTAGCGCGGAGACTCCTTATTGCTTAGTAAGGGCCTAAATACACACCTTAAAGAAGAGTTAGAAAAACGTTATTATAAGTTTTAGCTAAACGCGCTAATTATCTTAATAAAGATAAAGCCGTATAACTAAATATAAGATAAGGATTTACGATAAAGCCGCTTACTAACTATCTTAAGCTACTTAGCTACTATTAGCTAAATAGGCCGATAAAACTATTAAAAGGATAAAGATAGTGCATTATTAATATAGCGTAAAATCGCTACTACGAAGCTATTACTTAGCACCCCCTTTACTTTATCCTTACTTTAAACCGACGAGGACGTTAGCTTTTCTTTCTTACTTAAGGGAGTTATTATAAAATCTAAACGGCCACGCTTAAACTCCTTACTTTACTCTTAAGGAAGCTTTATAGAACCCCGCGATAAAAACGCCCGGAGCACGCATTATAAAGGCTCGCTTAAGGAGATACGACGAACATTACTAATCGGACCCCGCTAAGGTTCCCGGGATATAACTACGGATAGTTAAGAGCTTACCTAACTATAGTTTACGATATATCTAACTATAAGAGATACCGTAGAAACTATTAAGCGGATTCCGCCGGTATCTTTAGGGGATTTCTAAGGATTTCCGCGGGATATCCTAACTATAGTTCGACCCGTTTTTAACTACGGAAGCACCCCGGAAGATATAGGATAAACCTTACCGCGATTTCTAAAGGATATTTAAGGATATTTAAGGGATTTCCCCGACTATAGTCTATAGTATTTCTAACCGGGCTTATACTTAGTTTATTAAGCGATTCTATAAGGATATTTACGGTTTACTTTATATACTACGGATAGTATAGTTAAAGATCCTTAAAATTAGCTTAAAGAACTAAGTATAAAGTAACTAGCTATACCTTTAAGAAATAGATAAGCTTTTTACTATTTCTAAACTCCTATATACGTTTATATATAGTAATTAATCCGTTATACTAGCCCGACTAGCGGTAATTAGTTTATAGTACCGGCCTTAACCGGCGGTAATTAGTCTATAGTACTAGCCCCGACCGGCGGTAATTAGTCCGCGCCCTATCCCCTTATCCTTATGCTATAAAGCGTAGCAGCTTCTTACTTATAAAGGTTGCTTAAGTAGCCCGTACTAAGGTAAAGTTCGGGCTAAACTTAAGCTAAGTTTAAGTAAAGTTCTATATAACTTTAGCTATATATAAGCTTAACCTTAAGGTATTTGCTATAATATTACTATAGCTTTTATTATAGCATAGCTTATAATACTATTACCTTTTTAAGGTATTATATACCTAAGTATATACTATCGCCACTTTACCCTTTATTTTATACTTAGCGTTAATTAGTATAGTTACCCTTATTATGCTTATAATTATATATTAATATATCTCCTTATATAATATCGCGCTATAATATTAAAAGCATTATATACTTACTTACTCGCGCCGCTATATTACTATTAATAATATTAAGACAGCGTAATATATCCTTTTTAGTTACCGCCTTTATTAGTACTTAAAGTATATCTTACTTTCCCGCCGCCTTTTTTCTTTAAGTATAAATACTTTTTTTTTTTTTCTTTTTTTATTATTATTAATCTTCTTACGCGCACGCCCTTTTTTATAATAGTTTTACTACACCGCGCTTTAATATATTTACTTTAGTCTCTTACGCCTTATCTTTTACTAGCTTATAAGCGTCTTTTTATACTACGCCCCTTAATATACTTAGCTACTATATACTGCCGCCCTTACGTTAGTTTTTATACCCGCTATTATTGCTTTTTAAGTAAAGCATAATACGCGGCACTACTATAAGGCGCCCTCTTTACTTTCTATATATCGGACGTATAGCGTCTTTTAATATAAATACTTAGTATAAAGCTTATTAAAATTAAGCCTTGCTTTAAGCTTATAACTATTTTACTTATACCCGCGCTAGTTTATGCTTTTTACTTATACGTCTTTATCCTTAAACTATATATAATACGATGCTAATGCAATATTAATATACTAGCGATATAATCGCTGCCGTAAACGCGCCTTATAATAATAAAAAAACTTATATAGCTACTTTAATAATTAGAAATTTTTATATTCTTATAGCTATAATAGTAAAATTCGACCTTAAGACTTAATCCCTTAATTTAGTTAACGTATTTACTAACGTAAACCTTAATAAAAACATTTATATCTATTTCCTAGATAGATTTAAAATACCTAGATACGTATTATAGCTAGTAAAAGCCCTTTACGGACTTTAACGGTTACTTTTTTTTAAGTAAAAAGAGCTTTCTTTAACCTTTATTTCTTTATAGCTTTAATAGTGCCTTAAAAAGCCTTATATCTTTACGGTAAATTCTATACTTACCTTTTTTTATGTTAACGATATTATTATTATATTTTAAAAGGAAGATAAAAAAGAAGCTAAAGATCGTATATCTCGTCTTAAAAACACGTATTCTCCTACTAATAACGGCACCCTTACTTTCTTCTTAAGACTATATATTATCTAAGACTAGCAGCTTCGAAAACTATATATTAGCTAGTTTACTTATATTTATAAAATACGTAATATATATAACCTTAACCCCTTTATTTAGAAAAAGTCCCCTTTCCTTATTCTTAAGACCTTAAAGAAGAATATAGCTATTATATCTAACGAAGAAATCTACTACTACTAATCCCTTTTAGAATTTATAATTTTTTTAGCAATTTCCACGAGACCGGATATCTTTAAAGCATTAAATACCCGCGCTAAATTTATATAAAATCCCTCCTAGTAACATATATAGCTAGTAAAGTCTTTTATTTCCTACCCTTTTTTTCTTATACTATTTTAATATCTAAATTTCCGATACTAAAAACTTAAAGCTACTTACTTATACGGATATAGCTTTTATAGACGACCTTAAGACTAGAAAATCGAATTAAGGATACGTTATAAGCCTTTTTAATAGACCTATCGCTTAGTTTACTAAGAAGTAATATACGGTTACTACCTCTTCTATAGAAGTAGAGCTTTTAGCTCTCTCGAATATAGTAAAAGAACTTATCTCGATTTTACGCCTCTTTTTTAGTATCTCCCTCGAACTAGATATTCGATTCTTTACGATTTTCTATAATAATAAACAGACTATACGCCTCGTTACCTTAGAAATCTTAAAGATTAAAACGGCCTTAAAGCACATGAAAATCTATAACTACTAAGCTAAGTAGGAATTCCTTCGAAATATATTTACTATCGATTTTATCCCCTTAAATTAATAAGTTATAGATAGTCTTACTAAATTACTACTAAAATAACGCTTCCTTAAATTTCGAAAGCAGCTTTATCTTATTAACATTACAGACCTTTACTTTTAGTCTTCTATAGACTTTAACTTAGAATAGCTATTTAAGCTATCTAAGTCTTCCCCTTTTTAAGGCTTAACTTAAGGGGGTATATTATATCTATTCCTTAATATAGCAGTAAATACGCTATAACTAGTAGTAGTAGTAGTAGTAATAGTAGTAATAGTAGTAGTAGTAGTAGTAGTAGTAGTATAAGCCTCCTTAAGACTTCCTTTAATTTTAGCCTCTTTAAGGCTTCCTTTAAATTTGGCCTCCCCGAGGCTTCCCTTGATTTTTTAGCTATGTATAGACTAAAGGCTATTTTGATTTTTAGTATACGGACCTTCTATAGACCTCCTCTTTAATAAGGACTCTTTATTATTCGTTATTAATTATTAAACTATTTGTTATTTCCTTACTTATTTTAAATCACTCCTTATTATATATAGGCTATTAAATAGATACTAAAATATTAAAATAAGAGCTTTATTACTTAGTTACATATTTTCACCTTTTATCTACGAGCTGATTCTGTTTGTATAAATCGCTTTCTTATTAAATGCCCTGAATAAGCCTTCTTTACGTTTAAGAGTATCCTTAATAATATGCTTAAAAACGCCCTTATAAGCTAACTTAAGATTTTTTTTAAAGGCTTTTAAAAAAGTCCGCCTTTTTTATAAGAATATAGCTTAAAATATCTAAGTATCTTTTTATAGGTTGCCTTAAAGCTATATATTAAGCTAAAAGAGTTTTTCACTTTAAGCTAAATTTGCTACTAAAAAAAAGTAAGTTAATAAATAGCGTACGTATTTATAAAATACTTTTTTTAGCGCTCTTTTTCCCCTTATATAATTAACGTCTTATTTAAGAAGACTTATAACTTTTATATCTTTATAAGTAAATTTATATTCCGCCTTATAAACTAAAGCTTCTTTTTAGCAACCTTTAGCGTTAATTTTAAACTTTAAAGCAATTTAAAGTATTTAATACCTTATAACTTAAGATAGTATGTTAAAGTTATTATAAAGTATATAATTTGCATACCTTAAAGAATCTAATTAAATAATATAAAAAGATCGCTTATACTATATTAAAAGATAGCTTATTTATCCCTTTTTATTAAAATTTGCAGACGTATTAAGCAAAAAAGGTTCTAAGTACTAATTTAAGATATATAGCGCATTGCAAAACTATATACTAAATTAAGCAATATGCCCTCTTTTATAATAATAACGCATGTTAATATACCCGAATTATATATTGTTATAATCCCTATACACTTTTAAGGTAAATACTTAAGTTAATAGGTTTTTAAAGCTATAATTAGGAAAGTTATAGCTATTTAAAGCTAAGACGCGTAATTATACAATGTTTTTATTATAGTCTTAGACTCGCAATCCGTTGTTACTTTATAGGCCTACTATAGCTAAAAATACTCTTAAAGTAGCTTAGCTAGCTTTTATACTTATTAACGCCTTTTAGTTTACTATAATTATAAACCTTTTTATTATTTACTTAGTAACGATTAAAGCTATTTTTACTATTACTAAATATAATAACTTACCTCTTGTTATTATAGCCGCTTTATATAATTACGCCGCTTTAACCGCGCCTTTATTTAAGTAAAACGTTGCTTAAAACCCCGGAAAGCCTTATAAAATCCCCGATTTTAAGCTTAGTAGCTCTTTAAAGACGCTACTTATTACCCCTTACTAGTAAAAAGCGGATTTAAAGTTAAATATCTTTACCACAGCTTAAGTTAGCGTCCCGCGTTATAATAGCTAAAATATAGCGTTAACCGAGGTTATTACTTTAGCCGGCGGGCTAATGCTTTTTAAGCTTTAGATTATTAAGCATAACTTTCTTATAAATAGTGCTATTATCTATACTATAGTTATTTACTTTAATATATTAACAATAACTTATAAAAATCTTAAAATAGTGATAGCTATTATTAGCTTATTTCTTTAAATGAAAATTAGTGTTAATACTATCTTACCGCTATATATTTATACTTACTAAGCTAAAATATTAATATCCTTTATAATAGGATTCATTTACCTTAGTATACTTATTATTAATAATAACTTCGCCGCCGTAGTGCTTATAACTATTATATCCAGTTTCTTAGCTAGCTATATAATAATATAAGCCCTTATTACTTAAGTTTACTACTACTTTAAAGTTAATAGGTTTAACTTTAATATTAATCTTTGCGTATTTAATTACTTTTTATATTAATAAGAATAAAAAACTTTAGCTAAATTAATTTAAAGATACTATTATAACTAACTTATAAAAAGTCTTATTATATTTTACCGTTAACCTATATAATTTGCCTTAGTTTAGCTAACGCTTTATTATACTAACGCCCGCACTTTATACTTAATCCTTATTAGCATTTATTATTATACTAGCTTATTAAGCTAAAAGCAAACGCTAAGCCTCCTTTTTAAAGAAAGCGGCTTTAGCTGCTAAGTTAATAAAAATAGTACTAAACGCCTTAAAGCGCGTTTTTACTAGCCCGCTTTTTACTTTAAGTTAAAATATCTTTAGCTTATTTTTTAACTTTAAAAATATTACGTTACTTTTACTATTCTTTTTTTTATTTACTTACTTATATAAGTTTATAGCGGTATTACTTACATATTTTTTTAACTTTTTTTTATTAACTAAGAGAAAAAGTCTCCGCTACTTTAATATTTTATTTTTTAAGTAGTCTTTTAGGTATATATAATATATACTATAGTTAATAATAAGGTTTTCCTTATTTATAATACTTTTTTAGTAATAGTTTGATATATTGCTATTATAATAAAGCCTTAGCCCTGCTATAATACTTTTTTCGTTTTTTCTGCTATAATAAACTCCTTATAGTTTTTTAGCTTAAGCTTTTAACATTGTCCCTCTTTAAGGTTTAGCAGCTAAAAGCTAAGATCTTTTACGATTATTATAGCGGACTATAAGCTTTTGCTTTTTTTTTAAGCGGATACTACATTTATTTTTATCTCTACTAATCTTTATAGCTTTATTTCGTATTAAATACCGCTTAGTACTAAATAGCGCTATAAAAATATAACGTATTTCTTTTTAATAAGTATTCATTATAAAATAAAGCGTAAAACTTATTAAAACTTAAGTCTCCGCTTAATAATAAGGAAATTATTAGTATATAGCTAAAAAATATAAAATAAGTTCTTAAGTAATTATAAGATATCTTTATTATATTATACTTTAATTTCTTAAACGTTATACTATTAAAAGTATAACTTAAGCAATCTAAGAGAATTATTAAGTAAAGGTATAATATATAGTAAACGCTTAGAAATTATAGATTAATATATTAGTATAATTCTCTTAAAATATACTAAGATAAAACTAAGAAAGTATAAAAAAGTTAAAAGAAATTCTTATAAGAAATTATAGTAAAAATAAGAAGTAAGTCTTTTAACTAAAAAAAAAGAAGTAATTATTTTACTTATTAATTAATAGTTAAATTTACTTTACTTTAAAGCTTACTTATTATAAATAGTAGTTAGCTTAATATTAATTAAATAGTCTTACTTATTACTCCCTTTTTAAGCTTAATTATAGTATATATTACTTAATTTTTTAATTAACTTATATTTTACTAACTTTACTAGTTTATTATATAATAAAAACTAAGCAAATTAAATTTAAGTATAAGTTAGCTATAAAGCTAATATATATAGCCCTTATTATTTTAAACTATAAAAACTAGTTTAATTTAATAAGTTTTTATAGTATAAGCTTTAACTAACTAGTTATTTTACTTAACTAGCTAGCTTTTAAGTAAAGTAATATAGCTAGCTAAAGTATATTATTTTATAAAGTACTTAAAAGCTATTAGCTAGTATTTTTTATAAAGTAGTATTTTAATTAATAATTTAAAATATTTTATAAAGAGCTTAAACTATAAAAAAGCGTACTTAAGCACTTAAGCTAATAAGGGAGGGGTCATATTTAAGGAGGGGCCTTACTCTAGAGGTTTATCTAAGCGCGACGTATAAGACGAATACTAAAAGATATATTTCGAGATATATAGTCTAGGCCTAAAAGAGACTTTCACTACGGTACGTACTGGCGCTGCGCCTTAACTAGCCATATCCCCCCACTTTTAGTTTGCTTAATAGGCAGAGTGGTTTGCCGGTTAGTCAGGGCCACGGTATAAGGCAGGTAGCCTATCGTAGCTCCCTAGCCTATCGTAGCTCCTGCCTCACTCGTTCCTCGATCTCAGACCCGGTTGGACCCTTTTCCGGCCGGGGGGGGAGGCGGAGGCTTTTACTTCCTTTGGCTCCTCAAGTTCTCTTTTAAAACGGGCGGCGCCGCACCCCTACTTTGCCTCCTCCCCCTACCTACTACTACTTATGTATCACGGACTGCTGATGTTCCATTCTTGGCCAACATCTCTACCTGCATCTGCCACCCGGCAGCCACGCTCATCACGCCCAAGCGAGCTTTCGGCTCCCCAACCTCCGCGTCCAGCCCGCCGTCTTCCAGCGCTGCAGTCTCCTGCCTCTTGCTCGGGACTCTGCCGAGTCGGTTCGCCTCGTCTGGCTGGGTCCGCGCTCTGCCCACCCTCTCGACTCCGCAGTCGCCCCCTCCTCCATCCATTTCAATGACCACCCTTTGCGGAGAGTGGACAAGGTCTAGGCTGGCTGGGCGTCCAGACTGCCGTCGTATCCGCGGTCGCCCCTTTGGCTCGCAAATCAGCAAAAACCTCGAGCACGGGAACAGCAGCGACACTAGAAATGCCCACCTAACGCTCTTGGCCAGTCCCACCGACTCCGGCTATGGATCTGTCGACGATGAACAGCATCTAGCTTCCCCCACGCCGCAGCGTAGATTGCTCCCTACCTTGGACGGTCCTGGATCTTGGGACGAGCCGGAGCGGACAACAGAGGCCACACCACATCGCCCAGCCATAGCCCCTCCCCGTGAACGCCCGCGCGTCTCGTCAAGTCCCAGCCAGCCACCCGTGGAATAGGAGACACCGTGTCTTTCTGACTGCCCTGGTACTGAATGCAGCACTCCTCAGACCTCGCCAGGACAGGGGGACGGTGGGACCTCACGCTTGTTGGACAGATTTGTTCCCATCCGAGACCACTCTGCCTCCACGACGGAGCGTTATCATACGGCCAAACAGTCGCGAGTATTGTCCCCATCCGAGAGACTTGCGAGGCACGGAGCGGCTTCTCGACGCCAAGCAGCAGGAACAGCCCTCCAATCCATGGCTGCAGTATCGATGGCGGCCACATCTTATCGGCTTCGGGTCAGCGAAGGTTTGCCGTGCTAAATGTCCGACGTCAGCGCCTGCGAGATGCTAATTTTGAACCACCAGGAAATACCACAAGTCTTTTGGCAACGCCACCCCAGCAAGGTGAACAGCTGGCTCGCAATGCCACCTTGGAGCCTGTTGGTAGTTCGACCCTCGGCGATACCGCAGTCGACGACGGCCGCGGCCATCTCCTCCGGCGTGGAACCAATGCCCGTCTGTTTGCCTCGCCCTCACTTGTAGCAAGGCCTAGCGCCCAAGAGGACCTCGAAAGTTACCAAGGCCGCGTGGCATACGCCCTCGACATAGATCGCATCCGCAAAATCCTCGACTTCAGCCCACGCCTGCCAGCTCTTCGTATACAGTCAAAGTTTGGACACAATGTCGCTCATCTCACAAGGACGACCTGGGGTACCAACGAGTGGCCCGAGGTCACGCATTGCCGTACGCCTTTTGTCTAAAGCAAGTCGAAAGCCACATTGACCGCTGACCGCTCCCCAGAGATCTCACAATTGTCTTCAAAGCGAGCCCTTCCAAGGTCGCCTTTCAGGTACCGACGTTCACGCCCCATCACGTCCACGAGCTTTCACTGACCGATACCAAGAGTGTTGGACGCACCAAGCCTGCGTGACGACTATTACTGCTCCGTGTTGGCATATTCGACCAACTGTCATACTCTCGCGGTAGGCCTAGGAAACGTCCTCTACACCTGGTCTAAGGGACGCGGGGCTCGCATGGTGAACGGTGCACAGGTAGAGAACGTCTGGCTGACTTCGATTGCCTTCTCATCGTCGTTGGGAAACATGAACATTCTTGCTGCCGGTCGATCTGACGGCACGCTCATGCTGACATCCATCCGAGATGGACTACCGCGATTCCAGGCACAGCAGCCATATCCAATAACTTGCCTGACTTGGCGGCCCTGCTGCATGCAGCGGCCTTCGCGCAGTCCATTCAGCCCAGGCGTGACGGTCCAGACGGAGGATCTTGTAGTAGGAGATGGGACAGGCACCTTGTACTGGTACGCTGTCGAATGGCCACTGGGTTGGGAAGTCTCGCGAAATACCTGGCCCGGTTCCATGTCCCTGGTCGCCAAGATTTCACTTCACAGTCAGCAAATATGTGGCCTGGCATGGTCGCCGGACGGACACTTCCTCTCGTCGGGGGGGAATGACAACCTTTGTTACCTCTTGAACGTCAATCGAATTCTCGGGCATAACCAGGGCGCGAACATGACGAGTCACCATAGAAGACCGGGCGAGAGACGGGGCTTCGTAACGGAGAGCCTGGAACACGACGAGAGTGCTGCGGCACCGGCACAGCAAAGGGCGACTGCGAACGAGACGAGAACGGTGGGGAGCAGAGTCGAAGTCCGGACGGCCCAGACGACTCCTAGCGGCATCCGAACACTGGGCCCCGGATGCGAGACGCAGCTTTGGGCTCACAGGGCTGCAGTCAAGGCCATTGCCTTCTGCCCCTGGCGCCACGGGCTTGTTGCCACGGGAGGTGGTTCCAATGACAGGTGCATTCACTTCTTTCACACGTCGTCCGGGTCTGTACTGGCCACCATTGCGGTTGCAGCGCAAGTCACGTCCCTCATTTAGTCGACGACGCGACGCGAGATTGCCGCAACCTTTGGCTACGCTCAGCCAGAGCACCCGTATCGCGTCGCCGTCTTCAGCTGGCCCGAATGCAGGCAAGTTGCAGCAATTCCTTGGGAAGGAGAACTGCGAGCCCTGTACGCCATCCCCTACCCGTGGAGCGCAAAGCAGGTGGCCAGGTCAGGGAGGGGAGCCGTGTCGGAGGGATGCATAGTGGTTGCGTCGAGTGATCAAACGGTCAAATTCCATGAGGTATGGTCGACGAAAGCAAGGACAGCAGTGGCCAGGTCGGGGTTGCTTGGCGGCAGCGACATTCTCGAGGACTTGGATGGCATCCTGAAGGAAGGCGACGTGATCCGTTGAACATTCGGGGAATGGGGTCGGAAGTTTGGCGATGGCCGACCGTGTGTGTACACTCAGATTGCTAAACACAGAGCTTCGATTTATAGAGCAGAAGAGTATTCGAACAACACAGCTCTGAGCGCTGCAACACGGCGGCAGTCATTCTGTCTCTGGTACGCAGGAGCCCGCCCTCTGACCGTGGCGAGTTGCCATCTACTACGAGTGATCGAACCCACCGCGAAGACGCCGACCAGCCTATTTCTCAAGTCAAACAGAGGGGAAATCTTTAATGCATAACCAGCTCAACCCCCCGAACGCCAAGTCGTATTGCATGCACTGCGCCGTTTCGCCAAAAGCCACATTTCTTTTGGTGGTCTCGCGGCGTGCTATCCCGCAGGCTACCGTCGTGGACACAAGGGCCGCCAGGTCATTTCAAGATGGCGATCAAGAGAACGAGAATGATGATGATGACAACAATGGCAGTCATTTGTTTGTTTTCGCCGGCGCCTCTGGCCACCCTGCCCAGGGTATTCTTGGCACGATCCAGGCGGCCCTGATGGCGATCTGTAACGGCTTCAACCTCGTCGAGCATGGCGACGTGGCTATCCAACTCGTCGCCAATCTGCATGCTGAGCTCCCGCTGACGGCCAATCGACTCGCCCAGCCGATCGAGTTGCTCGTCCTGGTTGTTGAGGATCTGCGAGTGATACTCATGCAGCTGCTGGTTGGTCATTTCTGCCGACTGGTCACGGTAGCCGGCCGAATCATGGTTCGGGTTGTCGCTGTAGGGCTTGAAAATTTGGTCGGGCGGCGACGATGGCGTGTCGGTGAAGCGGACGGTCTTGGGCTTGTGGGTGACCGGGGACGTCGAAGCGGCGCGGGCAAAGTCATCGGTTAGCGCGTCCGAGTTTGCGTGGCTCAGGGTTGCTTCCGAAGTAGGGTTGGAGAAGCCGTGGTATTGGGCTGTTAGGTCATCGTATTGTTTCTGGAGGATGGCCAGTTCGTTCTCGATGGACGTTGCCGCGCTGGACAATACGTGGCGTGAGCATAGACGGCCCCAGAGAAGAGACGCCGGGCGAAACGGCGAGGGACCCCTGTCACTCGTTAGGAGAGCAAGTCTCCTCACCTTTGATCGTCCGCCTGCTCCTTACGCGCCTTTTCCTGCTGCAGAGCCGCGAGGCCGTTGCGGAACTGGTCAAGCGACCGCGACAAGTGGCCATCCTGGGTGTCGCTGTCGAGGTCGAGACTCTTTGCCCGCTGTCGCTCCAGCAACGACAACTTGATGTGGTCGGCTAGCAGGAAGAGCTGGCTCGGCTTGGACATGACGGAAATTTATTGCGCGCTTTGACGGGCTTTCCACGGGCTTTCGGGAAAAGGGGGGAAGTGCGGGAGTCGGCGGAAGGGCGGAGGGACGCGGGATGGGGATGACACGGACGAGTTCGTGGTCACTTTGCAAAGAGACCAGTTAAGTCTAAACTAGGGGAGAAAAGCTACGCTATTACTAAAGTATATAATTCTAGCGTGTTAAATAAAAAAAAATTTGTTAAGGAGAAAAAATTCACGTATTTAAGTTACTATTAAAAATATAAGGTATATAGTAAGTCTACAAAAGTTATAAGTAAATATAAGTAAGCTTAACTTAATAATACTTACTTAATAACTAAGACAATTATATATAATTTAAGCTTAGCGTTTAAAACTAAAACTAAATGTTTATATAAAAAAATCGAGTTATATACTTTAAAATAAAGGGTATATAATTCTAAATATTTTATAAAAAAGATATTAATGCTTTATATAAATACTTTAAATAAATAAATTAAAAAATAGCTATTTTTAAAAGTATTTATATTATTATATATAATAATCTTAAAGCTATACATAGTACCTTTAATATATATATATATATTAATATCTTATATAAGTTATAAATACTTTTTTTACTTTAATAATACTATATAAAACTTAGTATAGATTTTTAAATCTATAGCTAGAATTTTATATTTATAACTTTAAAAATAAGTAAAACTAAAAACTTTTTTATAAACTAAATACTTACTTAAAGCGGTTATATATCGCGTTTAAAACTTTTATTAATAATAAGAATTCCTTTAATAGTATTAAAAGCCTATATATACTTAGTTTAATAGCATATAGCTAAATAATTATTTATTTAAAGCTAGAAAGGGAAAGGGGAAATCTCTATTTAAGTTATATAGCTTTATACTTTATAAAGGTCGCTTAAGTAGCCTATACTTAAGTTAAGTTTAGGTTAAACTTAAGCTAAGTTTAAGTAAAGTCTTATATAACTTCGGCTATATATTAGCTTAACTTTAAGTTATTCGCTATAATATAACTATAGCTCTTCTTATAGTATAGCTTATAATACTATCCCCTTTTTAAGCTATTATATACTAAAGTATATAATATTAGCGCTTTACCTCCTTACTTTACGCTTAATATTAATTAGTATAGTTATCCTTATTATGCTTATAATTATACGCTAACGCCTCTCCTTAAATAACGTTATATTAAGGCGTTAAATATATTATACGCTCGCCTATCCGCGCTATATATTATCCTTAATAGCATTAAGGCGATATAATATATCTCCTTTACTTACCGCTAATATTAATACTTAAAGTACGTCTTACCTTCCTACCGCTTATAGTCCTTAAGTATAAATACCCTTCCTCTCTCCCTCTCCTTATTTTCTCTTTTTTCCTTTTTTAATTATTAATCTACTTATATACGCGCCCTTTTTTATAATAGCTTTACCGCGCCGCGCCTTAATATATTTACTATAACCCCCCGCGCCTTATCTCCCGCTATATCGTAAGCGTCTACTTATCCGGCGCCCTTTAGCACGCCCGGCGATTATATACTACCGCCTTTATATTAATCTTCGCGCTTATTGCTATCGCTTAATAAGCGGAGCGCGATATATAGTATTACTATATAGCGCCCCCCTTACTTTATATATATCGGATATATAGCGTCTTTTAACACGGATACTTAATATAAGGCTTATTAAAATTAAGCCTCGCTTTATATTTATAATGATTTTACTTACGCACGCGCCGGATTACGCTATTTACTTATATATCTTTATTCTTAAACTATATATAATATAATATTAACGCGATATTAATATACTAATAATATAGTCGCCGCCGTAAACGCGCTTTAAGACTATATATCTTAAAGGATATTTAAGGATTGCTATACTAGCTTATATATATATTCTTTAATCCTTAATAAATACTAGCTAAAAGGATATTGCTAATAATTACTATAATATATAAAGTTAGCTTATACTACTATTATATCGCGCTAGGCTTAAATATACTTTAACGTTTAAGGTTAATCTATTAATATTAGCGGGTAGTAAGTAGTTTGCTTTAATTAAGTTATATTTTTTTATATATTTTATTTATATTTACTTTATATCTTATTATATCTTATTATATCCTTTATTTATCTTATTATTATCTATACTTAGTATACGTTTATAGCGTATCCTTTTTATGCTTATTATTTAGAATTATCTTAATATTTACTAAGTATAGCCTAAAACTTCCTCTTAATTTTCCCGGTTTTTCTCCTTTTCTTTACTACTTTCCTTATCCTATTTCTTACTCCTTAGCTTAGCTTATTATTATCCTTTTAAGTCGCCTTTATCGTTTTTTATTACGTTATTATATCGTCCTTTAAATTCCTTTAAAGCGATTATATCTTAAAAGTTATTAATTAGCTACTATTTTAAGTTAATATATTTATATTACTTTATTAAGACTTAGGGCTATCTCCCCCTTTTAATTTATCTTTACTAAGCTTACTTAATCTTCTTTATAATATACTTTAATTTATCGTTTTCCTTAATTATTATAAGAGAGTAATTTTACTACTTTAATAAATTAGCTATTTAATCCTTACTTAATTAGCTAAGTATAGGGGGGTGTATAAATTATATAAAAACCCGCATTAAATAGCCTAGCTTCGGCTCGTTACTTTCTAGGTTCTTACGTTCTTATACGATATCTATAACGTTATATACGGAACTAAGGAGGTTAAGGTAGCTAGATAAAATAAGGATCCGCCTAGACCTAAACTAACCTTAACTAACTTTAAACACGAATTGCCGAATAAGGAAGGGATATCTAGCCACGGGGTAAAATGCTTTAAAATCAACATTCCTAGGGCTTTAAGACCGCCTAAAGGCCGGTCCGGATATGTTACTTCGTTCCTTTATATTTATCTATAAAAGGCGAATCTCCCGCTACTAAATAGCTAGAGATTCTATAAGCACTTACGCACTTAATTCTTTATTAATTAATTCTAGCTAAATCCTGCCTTATATAATATCGACT
>JAPEBW010002027.1:0-16067 GCA_027405785.1 Ophiocordyceps robertsii
GGAGTTCCTTATAGCTTAAAAAGGCTAGCTAAGCAGCTATAACTTATAGGTAAACGAAAAAGCGGTCTTCTTATTAAAGATTATAAAAGCCTTTAAAAAAGCATAAGAGGAGTTAGCTACTTAAGTAGTTTAGACGAGAGCATAACGCGCGGCCTTTATAACTTAATATAAAACTCTTTAACTAAGAAGATTAAGCGGTTAAGCCTAAGTATAAGACCTAAAAGCTACTATAAGTTATAAAAAACTATAACTTACTACGTTTAAGGTAATTAGTTATTTTAATAATAATATACTGCCGTTTACCTTAAGTAATAAGGCCTTTTTAGCCTTATAGTATACTGATTTAAATTCTCTCCGCCGCCCGCCCTCTCTCCTTTCCTTTCTTCTTTCTATAACTATATTTCCCTTTACCGCTAGCTATAGCCCGCTATACCTCGCTTACTTTTATATATATAACTTTCTTTACCTTAAGCTTATAATCCTTATACTCCCGTTTTAAGTCCTTTTATTATTTAACGTCTCCCGTAGCTAAGACTAGCTATTCTATAACTACTTTTTTAGCCTACTCTCCTATAAGCCCCTACGCCTTTAATATAAAGGATATAAACGAGCTCTTAAGCTCTATAAAAATAAGGCGGCTATCCTCCGTAGCTTTAAGTCCTTTAGTAAGAGCTAGAACCTTTAGGTTTAAGCCTCCGTATAAACCTACGCCGCCTTCCGTAGCCGCGCTTAAGCTAATAGATTTAACTTAAACTATAGCACTATAAAGGACGGCCTATATTACCCTCTTTAAATACTTAACTTAAATAACTTACCTCCCGGCCTTATGCTATAGCGAGGTTTAGATAGCCGGTTTCGCGGTAACTCCGCTATACCTCTTACTTAGCTCTTACCGTCCGGAAGCCCCCGCCGCTTATATATTTTTTAAGGCATAGCCGGAAATCTTTATTAGCGGAATAACTAGCTAATACTTAACGCCTTAAGGTTAGCTAACCTCGCTATAGTCCTAAGATTTATAGTAGCTGCTATAGCTAGCGGAAACCCGCTTTAACTAAACGATTAAAACGACGTCCGCGCCGTCCTTAACTATATATCCGAGGCCTAGCTTAACTAGTTTATAGCCGGGTTTATAGCGGCGTCTTAAGCGATTACGGCTAAAACCCTATCTCGCTTCGCACGCGGTCTAGCCCGTGCTATAAAATCCCCTTCTTAGCCTATAGCCGCTATAAGCCTTAAGGACCCGTTTAGTCCTGCTTAGCGAACGCTCTTCCCGCCCGCCGCTATGCTTAGCCCGGCTATATAAAGGCATATAAGCGCCTTATTATAGTTTATCCGCCGTCCCTCCTTAACCGGAGGAGATAGCGATAACTAGCCTCGCGATATATTCCGCCGCTTAATTTTATAGGAGCCGCTAGTAGTAACTAACACAATCCTTAATAAACTTAGCTTTATAGGCCTATACTCCGGCGATAAGATTATAATAATTAAAAGTTTCCGCCTAGCTATAAACTATATTAAGTTCTACTTATAAGCCCGCGAAGAGTCTAAACGCGACTTAACTTTAACCTAAGTAATAAAGTTCTTAAGCTTTAATATCCGCTTTATTAGCCGTACTAACTATACGCTTTATATTCTTACTCTTAAGGCCCGCTTTATATAAAGGTTCTTTAAGACTATTAAGTACGTTTAGAACCTTAAAAGCGAGGAGTTAAGCACTAAGGCTATTAAGGACCTTATTACCCGCTTTTAAGTAAGAATATAAACGTTTAATACCCCGGTGCTTACTATACTTATTAATATTAATAAGACGGCATACCCTTACCTTAATACCTTCTTAGTAGCTAAACGCGCGTTAGTTAGCGGAAAGGTATAAGTAATAGCGCTATATAAAAAGAATAATAAGTCGGAAAGCTTAATAACGGAGAGCGGGGGATAACTACGATAGCGGTAATAGGTAAGATATAATATCTCGCCTATAAGCGGCCTATAAAGCTAGTAAGTAGAACGGGAGACTTAGCGGAGGATTAAAAAATAGCGTAGGAAAGGTAAGTAGGATAATAATATAAGATAAGGCCCGAATAAGCTAGTCTTTTATAATATATCTTACCGGGGAACTTAAGTATGCCCCGGCGCGGAGACTTTTTATTACTTAGTAAGGGCCTAAATACACGCTTTAAAGGAGAGTCGGAAAAACGTTACTATAAGTTTTAGCCGGACGCGCTAATTACCTTAATAAGGATAAAGCCGCATAACTAAATATAAGGTAAGGATTTACGATAAAGCCGCTTATTAACTATCCTAAGCTACCTAGCTACTATTAGCCGGATAGGCCGATAAAACTATCGGAAGGATAAGGACGGCGTACTACTAATACGGCGCAAAATCGCTACTACGAAGTTATTACTTAGCACCCCCTTTACTTTATCCTTACTTTAAACCGATAAGGATGTTAGCTTTTCCTTCTTACTTAAGGGAGTTATTATAGAATCTAAACGGCTATGCCCGGACTCCTTACTTTACTCTTAAGGAAGCTTTACGGAACCCCGCGATAAGAACGCTTAAAGTACGCACTATAAAGGCTCGCTTAAAGAGATACGACGAATATTACTAATCAGACCCCGCTAAGGTTTCTAGGATATAACTATAAATAGTTAAGAGCCTACTTAACTATAGTTTACGATATATTTAACTATAAGAGATACTATAAAAACTATTAAGCGGATTCCGCCGGTATCTTTAAGGGATTTTTAGGGATTTTTATAGGATATCCTAACTATAGTTTAACCCGTTTTTAACTATCGAAGCACCTTAAAAGATATAGGATAAACCTTACCGCGATTTTTAAGGGATATTTAAGGATATTTAAAGGATTTCCCCGACTATAATCTATAGTGTTTTTAACCGGGCTTATACTTAGTTTATTAAGCGATTTTATAAGGATATCTATAGTTTACTTTATGTACTATAGATAGTATAGTTAAAGATCTTTAAAATTAGCTTAAAGAACTAAGTATAAAGTAGCTAGCTATGCTTTTAAGAAATAGATAAGCTTTTTACTATTTTTAAACCCTTATATACGTTTATATGCGGTAATTAGTCCGTTATACCGGCTTAACTAGCGGTAATTAGTCCGTAGTACCGGCCTTAACTAGCGGTAATTAGTCCGCAGTACCGGCCCCGACCGGCGGTAATTAGTCCGCGCCCTATCCCCTTATCCTTACGCCGTAGGGCGTAGTAATTAGCCTATAAAACTTAAAGTAGCCGGTTTAGTATAAGTAGTATATAAGTTATATACTATAATACTACCTATAAAAACGCTATAAGTAGTTATCTTTACCGATTATATAAGCACTTATAAAATTATATACTAGAAATCCTTATTTTTTACTAATATAAAATCTAATAATAAGCTAGTCCTTATATCTTAATACTTAAGCTAATTCCCGCTTAAGGTATACTATATCTTAAGCATTAAAAACGTTATACTAAACGCGCTTTTATATCTACTATACTAAGATAATAAGCTAGTATCTTAAAACTAAGAAGGGGAATTAAAACGTATTTAAGAAGATAAGATAATAAACCGCGTATTTCTTTATATAGAAGTATTAATCGAATTGCCGCTCCGCTTAAACATAATTAACGGATATATAAAAGATATATAGTAAGTAAAGATTATAGCGTAGCTTAGTAATAAGGACAGTATCCTTAGACTTTTATTCTTTTAATTATAAAGGTTGCTATACTTTATAAAGAACGACGGACGCCGGAGACTATATATCCTTAAGACTTACGCTAAGGAGATTATAAAAGACGCTTATACTAAATATTTTTATACTAGCTATACCCGTATATAATAAGATCTATTTAAAAGCTTCTTAATCTTACGGCTTAGTAAATATATAGATAAGGTTATAAATAGCTATAATACTTATTACTATAACTAAACTAATTAAAGTAAGATGCTAAAGTAGCTTATCCCGATTTAAAGCTTATTAATTTTATATTATATAATAGCGATAAACTTTATTATTAGGCTTTTAGTAGTTTAAGCAGAATAATCCTTATAAAAAGATCTTATAAGGAACTTCTTTAATACCTTACTAACTATAATTAATAAATTCTTAAAAATATATCTTCTTATCTTAAGTAATAATAAGTTTATAGCGGAAGACTAAGTATAAGCATTATATACTAAACTACTCCGCGCTAATTAAGGGATTCCGAAGGGGATAATCTTTAATTAAAACGTAAAGTTTACCTTAATATTTTAGCAGACTTTATAGCAAGCCTTTAAATCGAAGCTTTTTATATTTACCGCTTAATACCTTTAAACTAATAGCCTATTAAAAAGGCGAAACTAAACTATAGAAATCGCGCTACGATTCTTTACTACTAATTTCCTAAACCTACGCTAAACTAATATACTAATCGCCTTTTAATTTAGCCTTAATAATTCCTTCTTCTTAGTAATTTATATAGCCTTTAATAAGCTTATTATAAGGATAAGAATAGATAATAGCCTCCGGTTCCTTAGTAACTACTTATACTTATAAAACCGAGAGGTCTTATAAAAAGAAGCTAAGTTAGCTATCGCTTATACTTAGGCCGCTATAAAGGATAAATATAATAAAAAAACACCGCTTGCTAGAATTTAAGCTTAGCGATTAAGTTTAGCTATAGCTTAGTAAAAGCTACTATATCGCGGACGGTAAACTAACGAAGCTTGAAAAAAGACGTACTAAGCCGTTTAAGGTTACCGCTAAAGTAAGATAGCTTATATACTAACTAAATATAAAAGGGTCTTTTAATATTTATTTAGTCGTTTTAATAGTATAACTACGCTTAGTGGATAAGCTAGCTATATGCTTAAGACTAGTTTAAGATAAAGGGATATCTTACTTAAATAAGTAAAAAGTAAAACAAATCCTATAAAGCTATATAATAAAAAACAGCGGCGGAAAGTTAAGGAAGAAGTTTCTTATAGCTTAAAAAGGCTAGCTAAGTAGCTATAACTTATAGGTAAACGAAAAAGCGGTCTTTTTACTAAAGATTATAAAAGCCTTTAAAAAAACATAAAAGGAGTTAGCTACTTAAGTAGTTCGGAGAAGAGTATAACGCGCGGCCTTTATAACTTAATATAAAACTCTCCGACTAAGAGAATTAAGTAGTTAGGCCTAGGTATAAGACCTAAAAGCTATTATAAGTTATAAGAAACTATACCTTACTACGCTTAAAGTAATTAGTTATTTTAATAATAATATACCGCCGTTTACTTTAAGCAATAAGGCCTTTTTAGCCTTATAGTATACTTATTTAAATTCTCTCCGCCGCTTGCCTTCTCTCCCTTCCTTTCTTCCTTTTATAACTATATTTCCCTTTATTGCCGGCTATAGCCCGCTATACCTCGCTTACTCCTATATATATAACTTTCTCTACCTTAAGCCTACGATCCTTATACTCGCGTTCTAAGTCCCTTTATCGTTTAACGTCTCCTATAGCTAAAACTAGCTATTCTATAACTACTTTTTTAGCCCGCTCTCCTATAAGCCCCTACGCCTTTAATACGAAGGATATAAACAAGCTCTCGAGCTCTATAGAAACGAGGCGACTATCCTCCGTAGCCTTAAGTCCTTTAGCGAGAGCTAAAACCTTTAGGTTTAAGCCTCTATATAAACCTATACCGCCTTCCGTAGCCGCGCTTAAGCTAACGGATTTAACCTAAACTACGGCACCGTAAGGGACGGCCTATACTACCCTCTTTAAACGCTTAACTTAAATAACTCGCCTCCCGGCCTTATGCTATAGCGAGGTCTAGATAGCTGGTTTCGCGGTAACTCCGCTATACCTCCCGCTTAGCTCTTACTATCTAAAAGCCCCCGCCGCCTATATATTTTTTAGGGCGTAGCCGGAAATCTTTATTAGCGGAATAACTAATTAATGCTTAACGCCTTAAAGTTAGCTAACCTCGCTATAGTCTTAAGATTTATAGTAGCCGCTATAGCTAGCGGAAACCCGCTTTAGCTAAATAACTAAAACGACGTCCGCGCCGTCCTTAACTACGTATTTAAGGCCTAGCTTAACTAGTTTATAGCCGGGTTTATAGCTATATCTTAAGCGACTATAGCTAAAACCTTATCTCGCTTCGCACGCGGTCTAGCCTATGCTATAAAATCCCCTTCTTAGCTTATAGCCGCTATAAGCCTTAAGGACCCGTTTAGTCCTTCTTAGCAAACGCTCTTCCCGCTTACCGCTACGCCTAGCCCGGCTATATAAAGGCGCACGAGCGCCTTATTATAGTCTATCCGCCGTCCCTCTTTAACCGGAGGAGATAGCGATAACTAGCCTCGCGATATATTCCGCCGCCCGATCTTATAAGAGCCGCTAATAGTAACTAATACGATCCTTAACGGACTTAGCTTCGTAGGCCTATACTCCGGCGACGAGATTATAATAATCGGGAGTTTCCGCCTAGCTATAAACTACGCTAAGTTCTACTTATAGGCCCGCGAAGAGTCTAAACGCGACCTAACTTTAACCTAGGCAATAAAGTTCTTAGGCTTCGATATCCGCCTTATCGGCCGCACTAACTACGCGCTCTATATTTTCGCCTTTAAGGCCCCCTCTATATAAAGGTTCTTTAAGACTATTAAGTATATCTAAAACCTTAAGAGCGAGGAGTTAGGCATTAAGGCTATCGAGGACCTCGTTACCCGCTTTTAAGCGGGAATATAGACGTTTAATACCCCAGTGCTTACTATACCCGTTAATATTAACGGGACGGCGCACCCTTACCTCGATACCTTCCCGGTAGCTAGACGCGCGTTAGTTGGCGGAAAGGTATAGGTAGTAGCGCTGCGTAAGAAGAATAATAGGTTAAAAAGCCCGGCAACGAAAAGCGGGGGATAACTGCGATAGTAGTAGTAAGTAGGATATAATATCTCGCCTATAAGCGGCTTATAAGGCTAGTAAGTAAAACGGGAGACTTAGCGGAGGATTAAAAAACGGCGTAGGAAGGGTAAGTAAGATAATAATATAAGATAAGGCCTAAATAAAGCTAGTCTCTTGTAATATATCTTACCGGGGAACTTAAGCATACCCCGGCGCGGAGACTCCTTACTGCCCGGCAAGGGCCTAAATACACGCCTTAAAGGAAAGTTAGAAAAACGTTATTATAAGTTCTAGCTAAACGCGCTAATTACCCCGATAAAGATAAAGCCGCACGACTAAATATAAGGTAAGGATCTACGATAAAGCCGCTTACTAACTATCCCGAGCTACTTAGCTACTATTAGCCGGATAAGCCGATAAAACTATTAAAAGGATAAGGACGGCGCACTACTAATACGGCGTAAAATCGCTACTACGAAGCTATTACTTAGCACCCCCTTTACTTTATCCTTACTTTAAACTAATAAGGATGTTGGCTTTTCTTTCTTACTTAAGGGAGTTATTATAGAATCTAAACGGCTACGCCCGGACTCCTTACTCTACTTTTAAGGAAGCCCTATAAAACCCCGTAACGGGAACGCTTAAAGCACGCACTATAAAGGCTCGCCTAAGGAGATATAACGAATATTACTAGTTAGACCCCGCTAAGGTTTCCGGGATATAACTACGGATAGTTAAGAGCCTACCCGACTATAGTTTACGATATATCTAACTATAAGAGATACCGTAGAAACTATCGGGCGGATTCCGCTAGTATCTTTAAGGGATTTTTAAGGATTTCCGCGGGATATCCTAACTATAGTTCGACCCGTTTTTAACTATAAAAGCACCTTAGAAAACATAGGATAAACCTTACCGCGATTTCTAAGGAATATCTAAGGATATTTAAGGGATTTCCTTAACTATAGTCTATAGTATTTCTAACCGGGCTTATACTTAGTTTATTAAGCGATTTTATAAGGATATCTACGGTTTACTCTACGTACTACGGATAGTATAGTTAGAGATCCTTAGAATTAGCTTAAAAAACTAAGTATAAAGTAGCTAGCTATGCCTTTAAGAAATAGATAAGCTTTTTACTATTTCTAAACCCCTATATACGTTTACGTGCGGTAATTAGTCTGTTATACCGGCCCGACTAGCGGTAATTAGTCCGTAGTACCGGCCCCGACCGGCGGTAATTAGTCCGTAGTACTGGCCTTAACCGGCGGTAATTAGTCCGCGCCTTGTCCCCTTATCCTCACGCTATAAGGCGTAGCATTTATTATCTTTTTAAACTTTATTAAAAGATACTTTTAAAGGTCTTAATAAGTTAAATCTCCTTATATCTATAGCTTATAGTTAAGGTTTTTCTTAAGGCTTAATAAGTATATTTTCTTTTTTTAGTACTAAAAGAAAACTAAGGAATTATTTATTTAATATTATTACTATTCTTATTAAAAGGCTTAAGGCTATACTTAATCTTAATATCTACGCGCTAAGTATAAATAGGTTTAGCCCGCTAATAGTATCGCTTACTATATCCTTATTGCTTATTATTAAGGTCTTAGTTTTAGTACTCTCGCTAAGCGCTTAACTTTTTATCTTATATATATCTTAAAATTTAATACGCCGCGGGGCCCTTAGTATAAGAGGCTTATTTTTATTAATTAAGAGTCTTAAAAATACTTTAATTAGCGCGGCTATAGCGGATAAAGCTAAATAGTAATATTAAACTAAGAAACTATTAAGTATCCTTTAAAGCGGATTTCCGATTAAGGCTTTTAAGCTAAACTTTATTAATAGTATATAATAAAAATATCCGCTAAGCTTATCGTCTTAAGGAAAAAGTAACTTTATTATAGGCTTAATCTAAAGGGTATTTAATAAGTAAAAAGCTAAATAGTTTTAAGGTTAGCTTATCTTTACCTTTTTTATTTTAAAGATAATTAATCCGTTTAAGTAATACTAAATTTAGTTTACTTAATTATATAGGTTTTATTATTTTATAGTTTATTCTTTATTAGTATTTTAAAAGCGGATTACCTTTTAAAAGGTAATAGTCTTAGCTTAGCTAAGTAAGACTTATTTTATATCCCGTTTAGCTTTATAGGCTATTATAATATAGTATCTTAAAAAAAGGTAAAGGAGATTATTAAACTAATATACTTAATAAGCCGCGGCCTTTTCCGCTTTTATAGCTTACTTATCTTAAAGTTTTATTATAAGCGCGTTAAGAAAAAGGTACTTATTATTAAAGTTAAACTTAAAAGCTAATAAGAGCTTTTTATTAAAGAAAATATCGTTTAGTATTTAACTTTTTATAAGATAAGTACTTAATTATATAATATAGTTGCTTTTAGCTTAGCGGATATTTAAAGGATTTCTATTTAAATAAATAAGAATTGCTACTATTTACTATGCTTTATAGTATAAAAAGAAGAGGATAAAGCGCGGACTAATTACTACTAGTTAAGGCTAGTATTATAAACTAATTACTATATATAAATATATATAAGGGTTTAAAAATAGTAAAAAGCTTATCTATTCTTTAAGGTATAGCTAGCTACTTTATACTTAGTTTTTAAAGCTAATTTTAAGGATCTTTAACTATATTATTCTTTTATTTATTATTAGTATATAAATAAACTATAAATATCCTTATAAAATCGCTTAATAAACTAAATATAAGCTTAATTAAAAATACTATAAACTATAATTAAGGAAATCCCTTAAATATCCTTAGATATCCCTTAAAAGTTATAGTAAAGTTTATCTTATATCTTTTAAAGTGCTTTTATAGTTAGAAATAAGTTAAATTATAATTAAGATATCTTATAAAAATCCTTAAGTATCCTTTAAAAATACTAACGGAATCCGCTTAGTAGTTTTTATAGTATTTTTTATAGTTAAAGATATTATAAACTATAGTTAAGTAAGCTTTAAACCCTTTATAGTTATATCTTAGAAACCTTAGTAAGGTCTAACTAGTAATATTCGTTATATCTCTTTAAGTAAGCCTTTATAATATATACTTTAAGCGTTTTTATCTCGGGGTTTCGTAAAGCTCTTTAAAAGTAAAGTAAGGAGTTTAAGCATAGCTATTTAAATTTTATAATACTTAATATACTTTTAAGAAAAGATAAGCTTTTTACTATTTTTAAACTCTTATATGCGTTTATATATAGTAATTAGTCTGTTATACTAGCTTAACTAGTAGTAATTAGTTTATAGTACTAACTTTAATAAATAGTAATTAATTTATGCTTTATCCCCTTATCTTTATACTATAAAGCATAGTAATTAACTAGCTAGCAGCTTAATTAATTAATTTATTTTTACTTTTACTACTATTACTAAATATAGTAGCTTAATTAAATAGCTACTTTATAATATAAATAATAATATAACTACTACTTTAGCTTTATTAAAGCTAACTTATTATACTTAGCTATTTATAGCGCTAAAAGCTACTAACTTAATTACTAAAAAGCTTATAAGCTAGCTTAGCTATTAACTTTACTACTTATAGCTTAATTATAAACTTAGCTACTTATAACTTAAAGTATATAGCTTAGCTAACCCCCTCCCCCCCCTTTTTTTAACTAAAGCTTAACTTTAATATTATAATTAATATAGCTTTTATAAAAAGTTAATATAGCTTTTATAAAAAGTTAGCTTAAGTATAAAAGTATAATAAACTTTATTTAATATACTTTATAAAATTACTTTATATTACTTTTTTATAAATAGTAAATTATAAGAATTTTTTTAAAAGCTAAAACTATAAAATAATATATTTAAGCGCTTAAGTTAATAAAAGAAGGGTCCCCTTTAAAGAGGGGCCTTATTATAAGGTTTTATCCCCCGCGCGAGGTAAGCGCAATATATAAGACGAATACTTAAAGATATTAAGCTTTCTCGTGGATAACTAAGAAAAGTTCACTAAAAGTTCACCTAACCCTCTGTAAAAGCTACGCTAGCCCTCTGCAAAAGCTGCGCTGACCACGGTACCAAAGTGGGGCTTTGGTCGGATGAGGGGGGGGGAGGGTCAGCTGAGCTACATACTCGTCAAAATGCGGCCCCATAGGTACCTTCCTCATTAAGGCTTCTTGTCGCTTCTCGTAGCTTGATTTGGCCCGGTCAGCTTCGGCCTCAATTGACCACACCGCGTCTCACCTCACATCATCCACCGCATCTCGTCGCGCCTCTCCCTCACATCCTTCGGTCAGACAGAGGTCGCTGCTGAACTGCCGAAGTAGTCTCCAGCGTGCCCTCGGGCAGCGACGCCCTGGCGCGGGCCTGTCGCCACGTCAATCAAGCAAGCAGCGACCCGACCGACAGCCCAGCACCATGGCCCCCGAATCCGAGCAGACCATCAAGGTCGCCTCCAAAAAGGATGCAAAGTCCGGCTTCATCAAGCTCAAGAAGCCCCCCCCCAAGCATAGCAAGCCTGGAAACTGGAGGGACGGCAGCGTCGTCGAAGGTGCGTCGCCGAGCCATCGCCACAGCAGTCGCCAATTTCCGCTGACCCCAGTGCCCATGCGACAGACGATAAGAAGCAGATCGTCGCCTCCCCGTCCGCCTCGGTCGCTTCACCCGGTCCTGTCGTCAATCAGCTCGACGACATAGCCCGCGAGACGTTCGCGACAGGACGTCCACTCGAGGACAGCCCCGACCTGCAGCAGTGCAAGCATTGTAGGAAGAGCGTCCTCAAGACGGCCGCAAAAGCCCATATCGCGCAATGTCTCAGACTAAAGAAGGAAAAGGCGCAGCGTAAAAAAGAGGCGCGAGAGGCCAGAGAAAGGGCCAAGGAGGCCGCCAGGGAAGAGGAGGCGCGCAAGGCAGACGAGGAGAATGGGGAAGCCAAGGGCGATGATGACAGTGACGACGATGACAAACCAAAGGGCAGTGTGGGCGGCAAAAAGGCCGCCGGCAAGAAGCCCGAGGACGACAAGAAGGGCAAGAAGCGGAAAGCAGACGGCGACCTCGACAAGGCCCCCAAGCCCAAGAAGAAGAAGGATGAGCCCAAGGCTAAAGTACCCAAGCCAAGAGGTCAACCTTCCCGCCGCTTCGTCTTGCCACAACCAGCGCTGACCTGAACCGGTTTAGGGCCCGTCGATGTCGAGCGGCAATGCGGTGTCATCCTGGCCAACGGCCAGCCGTGCGCCCGGTCATTGACGTGCAAAAGCCACTCGATGGGGGCCAAGCGTGCCGTCGCCGGGAGATCGCTCCCCTACGACATGCTCCTCGCAGCTTACCAAAAGAAGAACCAGGCCAAGCAGCAGAGTGAGACTATCTTCATGTTTCCCCCCACCACTTTCTGGCTTGTGAGCCGGCTGACGATGCATTGCGATCACACCTTGCAGAAGCTGCTTTGGATGCGAATGCGCCTGTGGAGGACGAAGACGAAGTCAACAACGGACCCGTCGACTCTGACGAAGAGACTGGCGCTGTCATGGGTGCGCTGGCGCATTGGAATCCTCAGCCACTACTCCCACAACCCATTTTCGCCCCGATCAAGCGCCAGTACCAACTAGCCAGGCTGCACGAGCAACTGCAGATGGCTACTAATGGTGGCCGCACCAACATCTTCCAGGTGGTGGGCTACGGAGCGCGAAGGCCTCTAGACGGGCACCTGAGCACGCTGGAAGGGGAGGACGCGCCAGGCGAGCCGGACTTGAGCACCATGGTGGTTCCTGAGTCGGCGCGGTCGTCGAGTTTTGGCACCGGTGCTGCGCCGCAACGCAGGTCGTCAGTCACGAGTCGCGGATGACGGCGTCCAGTACCTATTTCTGGGTTTCTCTACTTGTTTGGTTTTTGGCGCCCTTTGGCATATGAAATGCTGCATGGCTCGCGAAGGGGTCTTGACACGCACAGGCGCAGGGCGTTGGGGGGTTGTTTGAACTACCACGGCACGAACATGTCGAGACCTGAGTGCCGAGCGAGAACGACGGCTGGGCTGTCCGTCGCAGGGCGACAGGGGCCCTTTTGCGTTCGACTAGATGTATCGGAAGTGATGCGGGCAATGTTATAACAGAGGGGGACTGTTGCCGATACATGGCACACTAAACGGCCTCGTCCTTGGTTTTCTCCGGCAATGCGTCTTTGTTTAGGCTTAGAGACAAGAACTAGATATTGGCGGGTGAGTCTTAAAAAATAAGAGTATTACTACAAAGGAGCATTTTAAAAGACTCCGGCGAGGCAAGGTTTTATTTTAAGTATTACTATTTATATATACGTATTGTTATAAATATAAGGAGTGTATACGCTAGGGCCCTATACCTATTTCACTGCGAGAGCCCTAGGCGTAGCCCTAGCCCTTATTTATAGGGGTTAGCTATATATATATAAGGGCACCCCTTTATATATATATTCCTTCTTAGCTAGCTAGACACTATTATTATCTTTTAAAGCTCCCTCTTTTTATAAGTTATAGCCCTCGCGTACTGCGAAATTACTACCTTAACCTCTTTACCTTAATTACCTTAATTATCTTAATTATCTTAATTATATTTAAACCCTTCTTTTAACTTATAGGCCCTTAAAGACTAAGGTAAAAGCGCGGTACCCCGAGATATTAAAGCTATCGCTACCTATATAAGAATATAAATTAATAGCCTTAAGGGTATGCCTTATATAATATATATACTTAGTGTAACGGGTCGGCCCTAACGGGGCTACAGCACGTGGTCATGCCACTGTTCGTTGCTGCGGGGCAGCCATTCAATCTACCCGCTGCGGCAGGTGGTGCGCCAGGCGCACGGCAAAAGAAGACGAATTGACTAAGCTGCCAGCTAGTTAATTGACCACGCCTATTAAGGGTCGGTTGCACGGGCGCAGCCCGGGCCCAATCCAGGGCCCAGCCCGTAACACTTAGGCTATATACGACTTTATAGCTATATAGCTTACTTTATAGCTTATAAAATAGCCGCTATTATTATTAGCGGCTTAGTATAATAAGATAGTCGCTATTAATAAACTCCGTAAAGAATATATAATAGCTTTTATAGCTTTAAGATAAAAGTATAAAGCTATAGTAAATAGGCTTTAAAGATAAAAGAATTATAAGTTATAAAAAATAAAGCTTATTATTACCTTAAAAGTAAAAAACCTTAAAGGCTTTATTAACGGCACTATTATATTACTACTTATTATAAGCTATGCTATAAAAAGAGCTATAGTTATACTATAGTAAATAACTTAAAGTTAAGCCGATATATAGCTAAAGTCGTATAAGACTTTACCTAAACTTAGCTTAAGTTTAACCTAAACTTAACTTAAGTATAGGCTACTTAGGCGACCCTTATAAAGTACGAAGCTATATAGCTTAAATAAAGATTTCCCCTTTCCCTCTTTAGCTTTAAATAAATAATTATTTAGCTATATACTACTAAACTAAGTATATATAAGCCCTTAATATATTTAAAGCTCCTTTTAAATAAGGTTATATAACTTAAAAAAAGACTCGCTAGCTATAATATAGCGTAAGTAAGAAGCCTACTTAGTATAAAAGGGCTATGCTTAAAGGGGCTAGGAGGGAGGGCTAAGAAAGGCCGATATCTAAATAAGGGTTAAATAGGCAATCCTTTTACTATAAGTAAAGGCTATTAAAATAAGCTACTAAGTTTAAGTAAGCTAGTAGTAAATTTAATAGCTAATAAGCTAATTTAAGGCCTTAATATAAAAGCTAAAGAGAATAGTAAGGATATATATATAAAAAGGGCCGGCTTATTAATTAATAGTTTAATACTACCTTATAATATTATAATAAGGGCTATAATACTTATAATAAAAAAAGAAAGAATAAAGAAAAAAGATTAGCGGAAGCTACTCTTAGCGCTAAGGAAATTTAATAGCTAGCGGCGCTACTTTATGCCTTAAGTACGATATATATAAGAAAAGTACGAGATTAACTAAGACTTCTTCTTAAGCTTAAAGGAGGTTTTTTACTTAATCTATAACTACTTAAATATAAAGCTATAATAGACTATAGCAACTTATTATAGTACTAGCGCGGATTAAGGTTACGATTAATAAGAATTCCTTAAGTACTTTAATTCGATTTACCTTAATATTAATATTTAATCGTAGGCGGCGGCGGCTATCCGCACGATTAAATAAAAAGAGAACTAAACGTTCGCGGCGTTCCTCCTTAAGTTTAAGTAAAGGCTTTTTAAAGCGGGAGGGGGGTTATAGCTATATAATATATAAATCGTATTCTTAAAAGGCGCTTTAAGCTTTTGCTTTAAGGAGGCACTTATAATAGTCGACTTTTTAACTTTAAGCTTCTTAGCGTATACTAATTAAGTAGCGTAAATTGCGGTAAAGCTAAAAAGGGTTTAGTAGATTAAGTAGTTATTTTAAAGCTAAAAGAAGGTAATAAAAGGGGCGACTTAAGACTAAAAAGACTTAAAGGGCGATACTTTAATAAGTAGAATTAATGCTATAACTTAGCTAAAAGGAGGATAAAGCTAGCTTAATATATAAAAGTATTTTACTTATAAGGTAATAAGGTATATCGCCCGCTTTTATAAAAAAAAGAACCTTATAAGTAGCCGTAGCTATAACTAAGGAGGTAACTAAAATAGATTCCGATTTAAAAAAAGAGGAACCTTAGTATAAAGTTAAGCGCTAAGAGAGAAGGAGAAATAGTAAACGGCTTAAAGGTTAATAAAAAAGCACCTTATACTAAACTTAGTACTGCTTAAAGTTAGTATTAATAAGAAAAAGGGGCTTAATATACTTATAAATATAAGCTATAACTACTATATTATAATAAGTAAGGGGGTAGCGATAAGGCTATAAATACCCTTTATAGATAGGATAAAGAGGCTATTATAGCCCTTTTTAAAAGATATACTAATGCTTTAAATAAAGGGGATTATAGTATTTAAGATAAAGATTAATAAGCACTTAAAATAGATATTCGCTTATATAGTACCGGAATTAAGCTACGATATATTTTTAAGGAGACTATAAATAAAGAAGAATAAGGTAGTCTATAACGCTAAAAGGGATTAAATCTAGTATAGAAAAGCAGGGATTTAAATTAGCTTTTAAAGATTAAAAGAAGCTATAAAGATCGCGAATATTTAAGAGGTAAAGCTAGTAAGCGCCTTTATCTTAACGGCGGA
>JAPEBW010002028.1:0-16065 GCA_027405785.1 Ophiocordyceps robertsii
CCTTATAAAGTACGAAGCTATATAGCCTAGATAGAGATTTCCCCCTTCCCTCTTTAGCTTTAGATAAATAATTATTCGGCTATGTACTACTAAACTAAGTATACGTAGGCTTTTAATAGTAAGTAATACCTTTAATAAGCTAAAGCTATTTATACTTAGCGCGTAGATATTAAGACTAAGTATAGCTTTAAGTTTTTTAGTAAAAATAGTAATAATATTAAATAAAGAATTCTTTAGTCTCCTTTAAGTACTAAGAAAAAATAATATACTTATTAAGCCTTAAGAAAAACCTTAATTATAAGCTAACGATATAAGGAGATTTAACCTATTAAGACTATTAAAAGTATCCTTTAATAAAGTTTAAGAAACTAATAAGGCTAGTATATTTTACGAAAAAGACCGTTTTATAAACTTTATCCGCTAAAATATTAATAAAAGTAAGGCCTATATAAATAAATTAGCTATTTAATTACCCTTATTCCTTTAAAGAAAAATAGCAGAATAGTATTTTAAAGACCTTTTAAAACTATAATAAAAAAAAAGCTTAGTAAGCTTAGTATTAAATTAAGCTAATAGATCTCCGCTTTATAAAAATAGTTTAAAATATAGTAATATAAGCCCTTAATAAGTACTTTATTATAAAAGATATAGTAATAAAGTCTAACTTTAAGTCTTAAATATTGCGCTTATAATATAAAGCTAAGGCCGCACTTTATTAACTAAACTACTTAAATATAATAATTTACTAAAAGCTAAACGTTTACTTATAAAAATCTTTATAATATTTAATAAGAAAAAACTATATTTATAAATAAATTAATAAATATAAGGAAATTCTTTTTTAGCTATAAGTTAAAGATATTACTTAAAGATCTTAAAAGTACTTATTAGCGTAAAAAAAATAAGTCTAACTTATAAAAAGGTAAGGGCCGATTAGCTATACCTTATATATACTTAAAGGATAGTTTAAGACGCCTTAACTATTTATTAAGGGCTTATTAAGGCCGCGGGTTATATTTTTAAACTGCTTAATAAAGGCGGATATACTATAAGCCTTATAATACTTACTAAGTTAAGAGAGAAACCCGTTTAAATAGCTAAGGATATAAGCTAAGGTCTTTTAGCTTAAAAAAGAAGGAACTTTTAAAACTATATACTTATTAATATTAAAGTTAAAGTAAGTATACTTTATAGCTAAGAAAAAAACTATAATAAAGACTAATAACTATTTAAAGGACGAAAGGTATAATATAAAAAGAGCTTTAATAAATACTAATAAAAGCTTAAAGAAAACCGTAATTTATATAATAGTAAACTTAGTTTAAAAGGCTAATAAAGTATCTAGATTTTATAGTAAAGTATTCCCCTTAAATAATAAGCTTTACTAATATATTAAAGATAAATACCCCCTTAACCTTAGCTAAGACGTTGCTATATAAAGATATAGCTTAGTATAGTAAGTAATTATTTAAAAGCTATAAAGCGTTTAAATAGTTAAGGCTTCTTTTAATATCTAACTATTAAGCCTTAATAAGCTATTATAATTTACTTATATATACTTACTAGTTTATAGAAAAAAAGGGCCTAAGATAAGTATTAAAGCCTATATAAATATTAAAGTAAACTAAAGCTTTATTTAAGCTAACTTAGTAAAAACTTTTTAATATATAACTATAAACTCCTCTTAACGAATTTTTATTTAAGGAGTAAAAAAAATAGCTACTATTAAATAAGTAAAATTAACTATATATATATTAAGAAGGCTAAATAGTAGCTTTATAGTTATAAAGGTAAGGATTAGCGCTTAAATAATAAAAAGCTTAGTAGCTAATATATTACTTAGCTAAGAGTTTTTAATTCCTTATTAAAAAGACCTTATTAACTTAATATTAATTTTATAGATTAAGGCTTATAAAAGGATTAAAGCTAAAGTAAAGATAGTTTAGCTAAGACTAATAATATATAAATAGGTAATTTACTTAGTTATTATAATATTTTTAACTAGTTTTAGCTACGCTTTACTTATATAAGTTTAAGTGCTACTATTAAGGCATAATATAATATTCTTCCTTAATAGCCTTAAGCTCCCTTAAATAATAATATAAGATTATAAGAGCTTTATAGCGATAAACTATTTTAAAGAACTATTAGTACTCCGCTAAGGCTAAAAAGTAAGGATAATTATAAACCTAAATAAGCAGTTCTAGCTATATAAGAAGGTCGATATTATTACTTTTTTAGCAGAAGTCCTTATAGAAAACCTAGATAAAATAAACCTTACTAAAGACTTTTTATAAAAAGATCTTATAGTAAACTATAAGCTTAGAATTAGCTAAACTAAGGACCTACTTAAACTTACTATTAATAAGGGCGTTTAAATCTACGATAAGAACTTAAAATAAATATTAAAGGTTTAAAATATCTTTTAATTATTTTCTTACTTTTAAAAGAATAAGGGAGTAATATATATAAATAAATCTAAATATATATATATTCCCTTAATAAAAGAACAGTAATGCTAATAAGTTATATTAAGATTATACTTATTAAGCAATAAGGATAAGAAGATAGTAAATACGATATTAAGCTAGCTAACTAAATAAAGATAATTAAAACGAGTTTATAGGCCGACTTTATTCGCGGCGCCGGTATTTATAGTATAAAAGATAGTAAATAAAAAGGAAAAAGGATAAGTAGTTATAAACTTTTAAGGGATTAACGCTATTATTACTTTAAATGCTTACTTAATGCCCTTTTAAAGCGATATAATTAAACGCCTTTAAGGAAAAAAGTTTATTAATATAGTAAACGTATAATTGTTTTTTTATTAGTTTTTAGTATACTAAGACTATTAAAAAAGGTTTATAGTTATTAGCTATCGCGGGCTAAAAAGATTATTAATAATACTTATAAACTTTAAGAACTCCTTAGTATAGAATTAAAGGTTTATTAATAACGTCCTTTATAAATATTAAGAATATATAGCGGCTTATATTAATAATATTATTATTTAGTTTAATACGGCTAAAAAATACCTTTAATAGTTAAAGGTAGTGTTCCGCGCTTTTTACGATTATAATATTACCTTATTTAGACTAAAGTTCTTCTTAGCGTACTTATTTATATAGCTCTTAAGATTTAAGGTAAACGCTATTAGCTTAATAAATATAAATAAACGTATATAAGCCTTAAAAAATATCGCGTTCTTAAAAAACCTTTAATAGCTTAAGAAATAGATTAGCCTTACTTAGTAGCTATCCTATATAGTCCCGCATTTTGCTAAGAAAGTTAATATTTTATAAAGATAAAAGATAGAGCTACTTTAAGTAAGATAAGAAGAAGGAGTTTTTTTTAAAAGGCTAAAGATAAGCTTAATATACCGCGAAAGCTGCTTTTTAGCTTACTTTAAAAAAGAAGCTTTTATAAATCTTACTAAAAAACTTACTAAGCTTTAAACGATTTACTACTTTAACCTTACTTAATAAGTATTTATTTAGATTAATATATCTTAAGAATATAAAATAGCGGCTATAGCTTTTTACTTAAAGGAAGGTACGGAATAGGATAAAAAGACGCTACTAGCCCGGACTAAGGTCTAGCTTATTATTTATTTAAGCCGCGCCCCTTAAGGTAAAGAACTTTAATATTAGCCTATTAAGCTTAAAGTAGCCGGTTTAATATAAGTAGTCTATAAGTTATATACTATAGTACTATCCGTAAAAATACTATAAGTAGTTATCTTTTCTAACTATATAAGTATATATAAAATCGTATACTAAGAATCCTTATTCTTTATTAATATAAAATTTAATAATAGGCTAGTTTTCGCGTTTTAATACTTAAGCTAATTCCCGCTTAAAGTATGCTATATCTTAAGCGTTAAAAACGTTATACTTAACGCTTTTTACTGTTTACTATATTAAGACAATAAGCTAGTATCCTTAAACTAAGAAAGAAAATTAAAACGTATTTAAGAAGATAAGATAACGGACTGCGTATTCTTATATATAAAAGTATTAATTAAATACCGCTCTGCTAAAGAATAATTAACGGATATATAAAGGATATATAATAAGTAAAAATTATTATATAGCTTAGCAATAAAGATAGTATTTTTAGACTTTTATTCTTTTAATTATAAAAGTTATTACACTTTATAGAAAACGATAAACGCTAAAAACTATATATCCTTAAGACTTATACTAAGGAGATCGTTAAAAACGCCTACGCTAAATATTTTTATATTAGCCGCACTTATATATAATAAGATCTATTTAAAAGCTTCTTAATCTTATAGCTTAGTAAATATATAAATAAGGTTATAGATAGCTATAATACTTACTATTTTAACTAAACTAACTAAAATAAAACGTTAAATAGCTTATCTTAATTTAAAGCTTATTAATTTAATACTATATAATAGCAATAAACTTTAATACTAAGTTTTTAGTAGTTTAAGCTAAATAATCTTAATAAAAAGATTTTATAAGGAACTTTTTTAATACTTTATTAACTATAACTAATAAATTCTTTAAGATATATCTTTTTATCTTAAGCAATAATTAGTTTATAGCGGAAGATTAAGTATAAGCGTTATATACTAAGCTACTCCGCGCTAATTAAAGGATTTTAAAAAGAATAATCCTAAACTAAAATATAAAGTTTACTTTAGTATTTTAGCAGACTTTATAATAAGCCTTTAAATTAAAGCTTTTTATATTTACCGCTTAATACCCTTAAATTAATAGCTTATTAAAAAGGCGAAACTAAACTATAGAAATTACGCTACGATTCTTTACCGCTTATTTCCTAAACCTATACTAAATTAATATACTAATTGCATTTTAGTTTAGCCTTAATAATTCCTTCTTCTTAGTAATTTATATTGCTTTTAGCGAGCTAATAATAAGGATAAGAATAGATAATAGCCTTTAGTTTTTTTAATAACTACTTATACTTATAAAACTTAGAAGTCTTATAAAAAGAAGCTAAGTTAGCTATTGCCTATACTTAAGCTACTATAAAGAATAAATATAATAAGAAATACCGCCTGTTAAAATTTAAGCTTAGTAATTAAGTTTAGCTATAACTTAATAAAGGTTATTATATTATAAATAATAGACCGGCGAAACTTTAAAAAAGATATATTAAGCTATTTAAGGTTACTACTAAAGTTAAATAGCTTATATACTAGTTAAATATAAAAAGGTCCTTTAATATCTATTTAATTATTTTAGTAGTATAACTACGCTTAATAAATAAGCTAGCTATATACTTAAGCTTAGTTTAAGATAAAAGAATACTTTACTTAAATAAGTAAGAAGTAAAACGAATCTTATAAAGCTATATAATAAAAAAAAGCGGCGGAAAGCTAAGAAAGGAGTTTCTTATAGCTTAAAAAGGCTAGCTAAGTAGCTATAACTTATAAGTAAACGAAAAAGCGGTCTTTTTACTAAAAATCGTAAAAGCTTTTAAGAAAGTATAAAAAGTATTAGCTACTTAAGTAGTTTAAAAAAAGCATAATACGTAGCTCTTATAACTTAATATAAAACTCTTAAACTAAGAGAATTAAGTAGTTAAGCTTAAGTATAAGACTTAAAAGCTACTATAAGTTATAAAAAACTATAACGTACTACGCTTAAGGTAATTAGTTATTTTAATAATAATATACTACTATTTACTTTAAGTAATAAGGCCTTTTTAGCTTTATAGTATACTTATTTAAGTTCTCTCCGCTACCCGCCCTCTCTTCCTTCCTTTTTTCTTTTTATAACTATATTTTCTTATACTACTAGCTTTAGCCCGCTATACCTTCTTTATTCTTATACGTATAACTTTCTTTACCTTAAGCTTATAATCTTTATATTTTTATTTTAAGTCCTTTTATTATTTAATATCGCTTATAGTTAAGACTAGCTATTCTATAACTACTTTTTTAGCTTACTCCCTTATAAGCCTTTATGCTTTTAATATAAAAGATATAAGTAAGCGCTTAAGCTTTATAAAAATAAGGCGGCTATCTTTTATAGCTTTAAGTCCCTTAATAAAAGTTAAAACCTTTAAGTTTAAGCCTTTATATAAACCTATACCGCTTTTTATCGCCGCGCTTAAGCTAATAGGTTTAACTTAAATTATAGTATTATAAAAAACGGCTTATACTACCCTTTTTAAATACGTAACTTAAATTACTTACCCCTTAGCTTTATATTTTAGCGTAGTTTAAATAGCTAGTTTTTTAGTAGTTTAGCTATACCTCGTATTTAGCTCTTATTATTTAAAAGCCCTTACTACCTATATATTTTTTAAAGTATAGCTAAAAATCTTTACTAGTAAAATAACTAGCTAATACTTTATGCCCTTAAGTTAGCTAACCTCGCTATAGTCTTAAGATTTAAAATAGCTATTATAGCTAATAAGAACCCGCTTTAGCTAAACGAATAAAATAATATCCGCGCTATCCTTAACTATATATTTAAAGCCTAGCTTAATTAGTTTATAGCTAGGTTTATTATAGCGTTTTAAGCTATTATAGCTAAAACCTTATCTTACTTTATATATAGTTTAGCCCGCGCTATAAAATCCCCCTTTTAGCTTATACCCGCTATAAGCCTTAAAGGCTTATTTAGTCTTACTTAGTAAATGCTTTTTCCCCTTACCGCTATACTTAGCCCGGCTATATAAAGGCGTATAAGCGCTTTATTATAGTCTATTTACTATTACTACGCCCTACGGCATAAGGATAAGAAGATAGGGCGCGGACTAATTACCGCTAGTCGGGGCCGGTACTACGGACTAATTACCGCCGGTCGGGGCCGGTACTGCGGACTAATTACTGCTAGTCGGGCCGGTACTACGGACTAATTACCGCTAGTTAGGCCGGTATAACGGACTAATTACCGCATATAAACGTATATAAGGGTTTAAAAATAGTAAAAAGCTTATATATTTCTTAAAAGTATAGCTAGCTACTTTATACTTAGTTCTTTAAGCTAATTTTAAGGATCTCTAACTATACTATCCGTAGTATATAGAGTAAACTATAGATATCCTTATAGAATCGCTTAATAAACTAAGTATAAGCCCGGTTAAAAACACTATAAACTATAGTCGGGGAAATCCCCTAAATATCCTTAGATATCCCTTAAAAATCGCGGTAAGGTTTATCTTATATCTTTTAAAGTGCTTTTATAGTTAAAAACGGGTTAAACTATAGTTAAGATATCCCGCGGAAATCCTTAGAAATCCCCTAAAGATACCGGCGGAATCCGCTTAATAGTTTTTACGGTATCTCCTATAGTTAAATATATTATAAACTATAATTAAGTAGGCTCTTAACTATCCGTAGTTATATCCCGGAAACCTTAGCGGGGTCTAACCGGTAATGTTCGTCGTATCTCCTTAGGCGAGCCTTTATAGTACGTGCTCCGGGCGTTCTTATCGCGGGGTTCTATAAGGCTTCCTTAAGAGTAAAGTAAGGAGTCTAAGCGTGGCCGTTTAAATTCCGTAATAACTCCCTTAAGTAAGAAAGAAAAGCTAACGTCCTTATCGGTTTAAAGTAAAGATAAAGTAAAGGGGGTGCTAAGTAATAGCTTCGTAGTAGCGATTTTACGCTATATTAGTAGTACGCTGTCCTTATCCTTTTAATAGTTTTATTAGCTTATCCGGCTAATAGTAGTTAAGTAGCTTAAGATAGTTAGTAAGCGGCTTTATTATAGATCCTTACCTTATATTTAGTCGTGCGGCTTTATCCTTATTAAGGTAATTAGCGCGTTTAGCTAAAACTTATAGTAACGTTTTTCTAACTTTCCTTTAAGGTATATATTTAGGCCCTTATTAAGTAGTAAGGAGTCTCCGCGCTAAGGTATACTTAAGTTCCCCGGCGGGATATATTATAAGAGACTAGCTTTATTTAAGCCTTATCTTATATTATTATCTTACTTACCTTTCCTATACTGTTTTTTTTAATCTTTTACTAAGTCTCCCGTTCTACTTACTAGCCTTATAGGCCGCTTATAGGCGAGATATTATATCTTACTTACTACCGCTATCGTAGTTATCCCCTGCTCTCTATCGCTAGGCTTTCCGACTTATTATCCTTTTTACGCGGCGCTACTACTTACGCCTTTCCGCTAACTAACGCGCGTTTAGCTACTAAGAAAGTATTAAGGTAAGGGTGCGCCGTCTTGCTAATATTAATAGGTATAGTAAGCACTAAGGTATTAAATATCTATATTCCCGCTTAAAAGCGGGTAACGAGGTCCTTAATAGCCTTAGTGCCCGACTCCTCGCTCTTAAGGTTTTAAACGTACTTAATAGTCTCGAAGAACCTCTATATAAAGGGGGCCTTAAAGGCGAGAATATAAAGCGCGTAATCGGTACGGCTAATAAAGCGGATATCGAAGCTTAGGAACTTTATTGCTTAGGTTAAAGTTAAGTCGCGTTTAGACTCTTCGCGGGCCTATAAGTAAAACTTAGCGTAGTTTATAGCTAGGCGGAAACTCCCGATTATTATAATCTCGTCGCTAAAGTATAAGCCTATAAAGCTAAGTCCGTTAAGGATCGTGTTAGTTACTACTAGCGGCTTTTATAGGATCGGGCGGCGGAATATATCGCGAGGCTAGTTATTGCTATCTCCTCCGGTTAAGGAAAGATAGCGGATAGACTATAGTAAGGCGCTCGTGCGCCTTTATATAGCCAGGCTAGGCATAGCGGCGGGCGGGAAGAGCGTTCGCTAAGAGAGACTAAATAGGTCCTTAAGGCCTATTACGGCTATAGGCTAAGAAGGGGATTTTATAGCACGGGCTAGACCGCGTATAAAGCGAGATAGGGTTTTAGCCATAGTCGCTTAAGACGCCGTTATAAACCCGGCTATAAACTAATTAAGCTAGGCCTTAGATATATAGTTAAGGATAGCGCGGATATCGTTTTAGTTGTTTAGCTAAAGCAGGTTTCCGCTAGCTATAGCGGCTACTATAGATCTTAGGACTATAGCGAGGTTAGTTAACCTTAAGGCGTTAAGTATTAGCTAGTTATTCCGCTAATAAAGATTTCCGGCTATACCTTAAAAAATATATAGGCGGCGGGGGCTTTTAAACGGTAAGAGCTAAGCGGGAGGTATAGCTAAGTTGCCGCGAAACTAGCCGTTTAAACCTCGCTATAGTATAAGGCCGGGAGGTAAGTCGTCTAAGTTAAGTGTTTAAAGAGGGTAGTATAGGCTATTCTTTATAGTACTATAGTCTAAGTTAAATCCGTCGGCTTAAGCGCGGCTGCGGAAGGCGGCGTGGGTTTATGCGGAAGCTTAAACTTAAAGGTTTTAACTCTCGCTAAGGGACTTAAGGCTACGGAGGATAGCCGCCTCGTTTCTATAGAGCTTAAGGGCTTGCTTATATCCTTTGTATTAAAGGCGTAGGGGCTTGCGGGAGAGCGGGCTAGAAAAGTAATTGCGGAATAGCTAGTCTTAGCTACGGGAGACGTTAAACGATAAAAGGACTTAAAACAGGAGTATAAGAATCGTAGGCTTAAGGTAAAAAAGGTTGTGCGTATAGGAGTAGGCGAGGTATAGTAGGCTATAGCTAGCGGTAAAGGGAAATATAGTTATAAAAAGAAAAAAGGAAAGGAGAAAGGGTAGGCGGCGGAGAGAATTTAAATAGGTATGCCGTAAGGCTAAAAGAGCCTTATTATCTAAAGTAAACGGCGGTATATTATTATTAAAATAACTAATTACCTTAAGTATAGTAAGTTATAGTTTTTCGTAACTTATAGTAGCTTTTAAGTCTTATACTTAGGCTTAACCGCTTAATTTTCTTAGTTAAAGAGTTTCGTATTAAGTTATAAAGGCCGCGCGTTATACTCTTATCCGAACTACTTAAGTAGCTAACTTCTTTTATACTCTTTTAAAGGTTTTTATAATCTTCGGCGAGAAGACCGCTCTTTCGTTTACCTATAAGTTATAGCTGCTTAGCTAGCCTTTTTAAGCTACGAGGAACTCCTTCCTTAGCTTTCCGCTATCTTTCTTTATTATATAGCTTTATAAGATTCGTTTTACTTCTTACTTATTTAAGTAAGGTATCCCTTTATTTTAAACTAGTCTTAAGCGTATAGCTAGCTCGTCCGCTAAGCGTAGTTATGCTACTAAAACGACCGGATAAATATTAAGGGACCTTTTTATATTTAACCGGTATACGAGCTATCTTACTTTAGCAGTAACCTTAAATAGCCTAGTGCGTCTTTCTTAAAGCTTTGCTAGTCTACCGTCCGCGATATAGTAGCCCTTACTAAGCTATAGCTAGACTTAATCGCCGGGCTTAAATTCTAGCGGGCAGTGTTTTTTATCGTATCTATCCTTTATAGCAGCTTAAGCGTAGGCGATAGCTAACTTAGCTTTTTTTTATAAGACTTCTCGGTTTTATAAGTACGAGTAGTTACTAAGGAACTAAAGGCTATTATCTATTCTTATCCTTATAATAAGCTCGCTAAGGGCCGCGTAAATTACTAAGGAGAAGGAATTATTAAGGCTAAACTAAAGGGCGATTAGCGTATCGGTTTAGCGTAAGTCCGGGAAATCGGCGGTAAAGAATTATAGCGAGATTTCTACGGTTTAGTTTCGCCTTTTTAATAGGCCGTCGGTTTAAAGATACTAAGCGGTAGATATAAAAAGCTTCGATCCGAAAGCTTGCTATAAGGTCCGCTAAAAGGCTAAGGTAAACTTTATATCCCGGTTAAAGATTATCCCTTTTAAAATCCCTTAGTTAGCGCGGAGCAGTTCGGTATATAACGCTTATACTTAGTCTTCCGCTATAAACTAGTCGTTGCTTAAGATAAGGAGATATATTTTTAAGAATTTATCGGTTATAGTTAGTAAGGTATTAAAGAAGTTCTTTACGGGATCTTTCTATAAGGATTGTTTAGCTTAGACTATTAAGAGCTTAGTAATAAAATCTATCGCTATTATATAATATAAAACTAGCGGGCTTTAAATCGGGATAAGCTACCTTAGCGTCTTACCTTAGTCGGTTTAGTTATAGTAGTAAGTATCGCAGCCGTCTATAACCTTATCTATATATTTACTAAGCTATAGGATTAAGAAGCTTTTAAATAAGTCTTACTATATATAGGTGCGGCCGGTATAGAAGTGTTTAGCGTAGGCGTCTTCGACGATCTCCTTAGCGTAAGTCTTAAGGATATATAGTCTCCTATATTTATCGTTTTCTATAAAGTATAGCAACCCCTATAACCGGAGGAATAAGAGTCCGGGGACCTTATCCTTATCGCCAAGCTATGCTATGATTTTTGCCTACCGTATATCTTCCGTATATCCGTCGATTATTTTTTAGCGGAGCGGCAATTCGATTAATGCTTCCGCGTAGAGGAATACGCGGTCCGTTATCTTATCTTCTTAGATACGTTTTAATTCCCCTTTTTAGTTTAAGGATACCGGCCTATCGTCTTAGTGCGGCAAACGTAAGAGCGCGTTTAGTACGACGTTTTCGACGCTTAGGATATAGTATACCTTAAGCGGGAATTAGCTTAAGTATTAAGATGCGAGGACTAGCTTATTATTAGATTTTATGCTAGTAGAGAATAGGGATTTCTAGTATACGATTCCGTAGGTGCTCGCGTAGTCGGTAAAGACGACTACTTATAGTATTCTTATAGATAGTACTATAGTGCGTAGCTTATATACTGCCTATACTAAACCGGCTACTTTAAGTTCTATAAGCTAATATCGGGGTTCTCTACCTTAGAGGGCGCGGCTTAAGTAAACAATAAGCTAAACCTTAGTCTAGGCTAGTAGCGTCTTTTTATCCTATTCCGTGCCTTCTTTTAAGTAAAAAGCTATAGCCGCTACTCCGTATTCTCGGGATATATCGATCTAGATAAATAGTTATCGGGCGGGGTCGAAGTAGTAAATTATCTAGGGCTTAGTAAGTTTCTTAGTTAAAATCGCGAAGGCCTCTTCCTCTTCCGGAGTAGGCTAAAAAGCGGCTTTCGCAGCGTATCGAGCCCGTCCTTAGCCCTTTAAGGGGACTCTATCTTCTTATCTTACCTAAAGCAGCTCCGTCTTTCGTTTTTATAGGACGTTAACTTCCTTAGCAAAATACGGGACTATATAGCGTAGCTACCCGGTAAGGCTAATCTATTTCTTAAGCTATTAAAGGTTCTTTAAGAACGCGATATCCTTTAAGGCTCGCACGCGTTCGTTTATATTTATTAAGCCGATAGCGTCTACCTTAAATCCGAAGAGCTATATAGATAGGTATGCTAAGAAGGACTTTAGTCCGGATAAGGTAATATTATAGTTATAGAAGGCGCGGAATACGGCTTCTAAATATTAAAGGTATTCTTCGGCCGTGTTGGAGTAGATAATAATATCGTCGATATAGGCCACCGCGTATTCTTAGTATCTATAGAGGACGTTATCGATAAACCTTTAAACGTATACCGGGGAGTTCTTAAAGCCTATAAGTATTACTAATAATCTTTCTAGCCCGCGATAGCTTATAACCGTAAACCTTTCTTAGTAGTCTTAGTAAACTAAGAACTAGTAGAAAAACGATTATGCGTTTACCGTACTAATAAACTTCTTTCCTTAGAGGCGTTTAATTATATCGCTTTAAAGGGGCATTAAGTAGGCGTTTAGAGTAGTAATAGCGTTAATCCCTTATAAGTCTACGACTACTTATCCTTTTTCCTTTCCGTTTACCGTTTTCTATACTATAAATACCGGCGCCGCGAACGGGGTTAGCCTATAGACTCGTTTTAATCGGCCCTACGTAGTTAGCTAGCTAAATATTATATTTACTACCTTCTTATCTTTATCGCTTAATAGGTATAATCTTAATACGACTTATTAGTATTACTATCCTTTTACTAAAGGAATGCGTATATATTCGGATTCGTCTATATATACTACTCCTTCGTCTTTTTAAAGGCGGGGAAACGATTAAAGGATATCTTAGACTTTTAATGCGTATTTTAGGTCTTTAGCGTAGATCCGGACGCCCTTATCGGTAGTAAGTTCGGGTAGGTCCTTAGTTCGGCTAATTCCGAGTTTGTAGTTTATAGTAAGATCCTTTTATAGGAAGTCCTCGGCGGGGTCTGTTTTATTTAGATTTTCCGTAAGGGCTTCCGCTAAGGGAGCCGTAGCGTTAACCTCCTTATATAGCTAAAACTGCTTATTAAGGTCCGTAATTGTCCTTACCTTTTAGCCTTAGCGGAGCATTAGTAGTTCCTTAAAATAGTTTATCGCTATAAAGCTCTTATAATCCTATATTATTGTCCGGGCGAGCCTAAGGTTATCGGGGAAAAATATTATATTACGCCTTAATAGCGGCGCCCGGACCTATATAGGTAGGGCGTAGCTAAAACTAGCTAGAATTATTATAGTAACTAAGTAGATTACCCGCCTACGTATCGCTAGTCCTAGCCGGACTATCTTAACTTTGGCTTTAATCCCTTTATAGGCCCCGATCTATAAGACTAACGTAAAGTTAATAAGGTCCCCTTAATAAGGAACTAAAAAGTCTTAGCTAAGCAATATATTAGCCGCTAAGCGTTTTACTATCTAAGCGCTAATCCTTACCTTTACGACCGCGAGGCTACTATCTAGCCTTCTTAGTATATAAGCGGTAAATTCCGCCTATTTAATAATAGCTATCCTTCTTACTCCTTAGATAGGAATTCGTTAAAAGAAGTTTATAGTTACGTCTTAAAAGGTCTTTACTAAGTCGGCTTAGATAAGGCTTCGGTCTACCTTAGTATCCGCATAGGCTTTAATACTTATCTTAGGCCCTTCTTTACTATAGACTAATAAGCGTGCGTAGGTAAATCGTAACGGCCTATTGGGGTTTAATAGCTAGACGTTAAGGGAAGCCTTAACTATCTAAACGTTTTATAGCTTTTAAATAACTACTTACTATACTAGGCTGCGTCTTTATATAGCAACGTCGCGGTTAAGGTTAAGGGGGTGTTTATCTTCGATATATTAGTAAAGCTTATTCTTTAAGGGGAATACTTCGCCGCAAAATCCGCACGCTTTATCGGCCTCTTATACTAAGTCTACTATAGTATAGATTGCGGTTTCCTTTAAGCTCTTATCGGTATCTAACTAAGCTCCTTCTATATCGTACTCTTTATCCCTTAGATAGTCGTCGGTCTTTACTATAGTACCTTCCTTAGTCGCGGGGTACGCCCGTTTTAGCTTTAGTATTAGTAAGTATATAGTCCCGAAGGTCCCTTTTCTTTTTAGCCGGAGGACCTTAACTTATATTCTTAGCTATTCGGGCGGGTTTCTTCCTTAACTTAGCGAGCGCTATAAGGTCCGAGGTATATCCGCCTTTACTAAGCGGTCTAAAAACGTAACCCTTAGTCCCGGTAAGCTTTCGATAGATAGCTAGGGCGTCCCGGACTATCCTCTAAGCGCGTACGGGGTATAGCTAGTCGGCCTTTGCCTTTTTATAGGTTAGATCTATTTCTTTCGCGCTAGTAAGTGCTTTTAAGATCCTTAGGTATATTTAACTTATAGCTAGGGAAGAATTTCCTCGTATTTATTAATCTATCTATTAATATCCTCGTTCCCTACTAAGCGTCGTAAGGATTCTTATAAGTAGACGTCTAGCTTTTAGTAGATTACTATAATTAAGTAGTCCGGCTAGTAAAGCGCGGCCTTAGCTTTATATTATAAGCGTAATATTTAAGACTTAAAGTCGGATCTTACTACTATATCTTCGATAGTAAAGTGCTCTTTATTAAGTGCTTATATCGCTATATTTAAGCGGATTCCGAACCGTTTTTATAAGGCGGATATCTATCGGCTTAGTCCGACGCTAAGCTTGCTAAGTTCTTCTTATTATAGTTCCGAGAGGTCCTTAAAATACTATTCCGCCGCACTTCCTTAAAGGAAGAAGGGCAGTTAAATAGCTAATTCGTCCGCGTAGGCCTCGCCTTTACTAGCGTTTTAGCGGATAGAGTCGATAAAACGGTTAACTCCTCGGAACGTACTAGCTTTATCGTCTTCCTAGACTTTATTAAAGGACGCTTTTAAAGGTCTTAATAGGTTAAATCTCCCTACGTCCTCGGCTTATAGTCGAGGTTTTTCCCGGGGCTTAGTAAGCGCGTCTTCTTTTCTTAATGCCCGAAGGAAACTAAGGAATTATTCGTTCGATATTACTACTATTCTTACTAAGGGGCTTAGGGCTATGCTTAGTCTTAGTATCTACGCGCTTAGTATAAATAGGTTTAGCCCGCTAAGGGTATCGCTTACCGCGTCCTTATTGCTTATTATTAAGGTTTTAGTCTTAATACTCTCGCTAAGCGCTTAGCCTTCCGTTTTATATACGTCCCGGAATCTAGTGCGCCGTAAGGCCCCCGGTATAGGAAGCTCGTTTTTATTAATTAAGAGTCCCGAAAATGCTTTAGTTAGCGCGGCTATAGCGGACGAAGCTAAACGGTAATACTAGACTAAAAAACTACTAAGTATCCTTTAAGGCGGATTTCCGGTTAAGGCCCTTAAGCTAAATTCTATTAGTAGTACGTAGTAGAAATATCCGCTAAGCTTATCGTCCCGGGGAAAGAGTAACTTTATTATAGGCTTAATCCGGAGGGTATTTAGCGGGTAGGGAGCCGGATAGTTTTAAGGTCGGCTTATCCTTACTTCTTCTATTTAAAGGATAATCGATCCGTTTAAGTAATACCGAATCTAGTTTACTTAATTATATAGATTTTATCGTTTTATAGTCTATCCTTTATTAGTATTTTAAAAGCGGATTGCCTTTTAGAGGGTAATAGTCTTAGCTTAGCTAAGCAGGACTCGTTCTACGTCCTATCTAGCTCCGTTAGCTATCGCGGTATAGTACCTTAAAAAGGGGTAGGGGAGATTATTAAACCGGTATGCCCGGTAGGCCGCGGCCTCTTCCGCTCTTACGGCCTACTCGTCTCGGAGTTCTATTATAAGCGCGTTAAGGAAGAGGTGCTTATTATTAAGGTTAGACTTAAAGGCTAATAAGAGCTTCTTACTAAAGAAAATATTATTTAGTATCTAACTTCCTATAAGATAAGTACTTAATC
>JAPEBW010002029.1:0-16064 GCA_027405785.1 Ophiocordyceps robertsii
TTTTAAACCGTTTTTATAAGGTAGATATTTATTAGCTTAGTTTAATACTAAGCTTACTAAGTCCTTCTTATTATAGTTTTAAGAGGTATTTAAAATACTATTCCGCTATACTTCCTTAAAGGAAAGAGGGTAATTAAATAGCTAATTCGTCCGTATAAGCCTCGCTTTTACTAGCGTTTTAGTAAATTAAGTTAATAAAACGGTTTACTCCTTAAAACGTATTAGCCTTATTATTTTCTTAGACTTCGTTAAAGGATACTTTTAAAGGTCTTAATAAGTTAAATCTCCTTATATTCTTAGCTTATAGTTAAGGTTTTTTTAAGGCTTAATAAGCACGTTTTCTTTTCTTAGTACTTAAAGGAAACTAAGGAATTATTCGTTTAATATTATTACTATTTTTACTAAAAGGCTTAAAGCTATACTTAGTTTTAATATCTACTTGCTTAGTATAAATAGGTTTAGCTTACTAAAGGTATCGCTTATTATATCTTTATCGCTTATTATTAAAGTCTTAGTTTTAATACTCTCGCTAAGCGCTTAACTTTCCGTTTTATACGCGTCTTAAAATTTAGTATATTATAAGGCCCCCGGCGTAAAAGGCTTAATTTTATTAATCGAGAGTCTTAAAAATGCTTTAATTAGCGCGGCTATAGCGGATAAGGCTAAATAGTAATACTAAATTAAGAAACTATAAAATATCCTTTAAGGCGGATTTTTAGTTAAGGCCTTTAAGCTAAACTTTATTAATAGTATATGGTAAAAATATCCGCTAAGCTTATTATCTTAAGGAAAGAGTAACTTTATTATAAGCTTAATCTAAAGGGTATTTAGTAAGCGGGGAGCTAAATAGTTTTAAGGTTAGCTTATCCTTACTTCTTTTATTTAAAGAATAATTAATTTATTAAAGTAATACTAAATTTAGTTTACTTAGTTATATAAGTTTTATCGTTTTATAGTCTATCCTTTATTAGTATTTTAAAAGTAAATCACTTTTTAAAGGGTAATAGTTTTAGCTTAGCTAAGCAGGACTTATTTTATATCTTATTTAGCTCTATAAGCTATCGTAGTATAGTACCTTAAAAAAGGGTAAAGGAGATTATTAAATTAATATACTTAGTAAGTTATAGCCTTTTCCGCTTTTACGGCCTACTTATCTTAAAGTTTTATTATAAGCGCGTTAAGGAAGAGGTACTTATTATTAAAGTTAGACTTAAAGGCTAATAAAAGCTTCTTACTAAAGAAAATATCGTTTAGTATCTAACTTTTTATAAGATAAGTACTTTATCGTGTAATATAGTCGCTTTTAGCTTAGCGGATATTTAAAGGATTTCTATTTCGATAAGGAGGAATTACTACTATTTACTACGCCTTATAGTATAAAGATAAGGAGATAAGGCGCGGACTAATTACTACTAGTTAAGGCCGGTACTATAAACTAATTACTACTAGTTAAGGCCGGTACTATAAACTAATTACTGCTAATTAAGCCGGTATAATAAACTAATTACTATATATAAACGTATATAAAGGTTTAGAAATAGTAAAAAGCTTATTTATTCTTAAAGGTATAGCTAGCTACTTTATACTTAGTTTTTTAAGCTATTTTTAAGGATTTTTAACTATACTATTTATAATACGTAAATAAACTATAAATATCCTTATAAAATCGCTAAATAAACTAAATATAAGCTTAGTTAAAAATACTATAAACTATAATTAAGGAAATCCTTTACATATCCTTAGATATCCTTTAAAATTTGCGGTAAGGTTTATCTTATATCTTTTAAGGTGCTTTTATAATTAAAAACGGGTTAAACTATAGTTAAAATATCCCGTGGAAATCCTTAGATATCCCTTAAAGATACTAATAAAATCCGCTTAGTAGTTTTTATAGTATCTTTTATAGTTAAAGATATTATAAACTATAGTTAGATATCGTAACTTATAGTTAGGTAGGCTCTTAACCCTTTATAGTAGTGTCTTAAAAACCTTAGCGGGGTCTAACCGGTAATATTTATTATATCTTTTTAAGCAAGCTTTTATAGTACGTACTTTAAGCGTTTTTATCGCGGGGTTCCGTAAAGCTTCCTTAAGAGTAAAGTAAGGAGTCTAGGCATAGCCGTTTAAATTCCGTAATATATACTTTATAAAGAACGATAAACATCGGAGACTATATATCCTTAAAACCTACGCTAAGGAGATCGTTAAAGACGCTTATACTAAATATTTTTATACTAGCCGCACCTATATATAATAAGATCTATTTAAAAGCTTCTTAATCTTATAGCTTAGTAGATATATAGATAAGGTTATAAATAGCTATAATGCTTATTACTATAATTAAACTAATAAAGGTAAGATACTAAAGTAAGTTATCTTAATTTAAAGCCCGCTAGTTCTATACTATATAATAGTAATAGACTTTATTACTAAGCTCTTAATAGTTTAAGCTAAATAATCCTTATAAAAAGATCTTATAAAGAACTTTTTTAATACCTTACTAACTATAACCGATAAATTCTTAAAAATATATCTCTTTATCTTAAGTAATAACTAGTTTATAGCGGAAGACTAAGTATAAGCATTATATACTAAACTACTCCGCGCTAATTAAAGGATTTTAAAGGGGATAATCTTTACCTAAGACGTAAAGTTTACCTTAGTATTTTAGCGGACCTTATAGTAAGCTTTTAGATTAAAGCTTCTTATATTTACTACTTAGTACCTTTAAACTAATAGCTTATTAAAAAGGCGAAACTAAACTATAAAAATCGCGCTATAATTCTTTACTATAAATTTCCTAAACTTATACTAAACTAATATACTAATCGCCTTTTAGTTTAGCTTTAATAATTCCTTCTCCTTAGTAATTTACGCGGCCTTTAATAAGCTTATTATAAAGATAAGAATAAATAATAGCTTTTAGTTCCTTAATAACTACTTATACCTATAAAACTAAGAAGTCTTATAAAAAGAAGCTAAGTTAGCTATTACTTATGCTTAAGCTGCTATAAAGAATAAATATAATAAGAAATACCGCTTATTAAAATTTAAGCCTAGCGATTAAGTTTAGCTATAGCTTAGTAAAGGCTATTATATCGCGGATAGTAAACTAAAGAAGCTTTAAAAAAGACGCACTAAGCTATTTAAAGTTACCGCTAAAGTAAGATAGCTTATATATTAGCTAGATATAAAAAGGTCCTTTAATATTTATTTAGTCGTTTTAGTAGTATAACTATGCTTAGTAAATAAGCTAGCTATATGCTTAAGACTAGTTTAAGATAAAAGAATACCTTACTTAGATAAGTAAAAAGTAAAACGAATCTTATAAAGCTATATAATAAAGAAAGGCGGCGGAAAGCTAAAAAAAGAGTTCTTTATAGCTTAAAAAGGCTAGCTAAGTAGCTATAACTTATAAGTAAACGAAAAAGCGGTCTTTTTACTAAAGATTATAAAAGCCTTTAAAAAAGTATAAGAGGAGTTAGCTACTTAAGTAGTTTAGATAAAAGTATAATATATAGCCTTTATAACTTAATATAAAACTCTTTAACTAAGAGAATTAAGCGGTTAGGCCTAAGTATAAGACTTAAAAGCTATTATAAGTTAAAAAAAACTATAACTTATTATACTTAAAGTAATTAGTTATTTTAATAATAATATACCGCCGTTTACTTTAAGTAATAAGGCCTTTTTAGCCTTATAGTATACTTATTTAAATTCTCTCCGCTGCTTACTTTCTTTTCTTTCCTTTTTTCTTTTTATAACTATATTTCCCTTTACCGCTAGCTATAGCCCGCTATACCTCGCTTACTCCTATATATATAACCTTCTTTACCTTAAGCCTATAATCTTTATATATTTATTTTAATTCTTTTTATTCTCTAACGTCTCTTATAACTAAGACTAGTTATTTTATAACTACCTTTTTAGCCCGCTCTCCTATAAGCCCTTATGCCTTTAATATAAAGAATATAAGTAAGCGCTTAAGCTTTATAAAAATAAAGTAGCTATTTTTTATAGCTTTAAGCCCTTTAGTAAAAGTTAGAACCTTTAAGTTTAAGCTTTTATATAAACCTACGCCGCTTTTTATAGCTATACTTAAGCTAATAAATTTAACTTAAACTATAGTACTATAAAAGATAGCCTATACTACCCTCTTTAAATACTTAACTTAAACGACTTACCTCCTAGCCTTATACTATAGCGTAGTTTAAATAGCTAGTTTTGCGGCAACTTAACTATATTTTTTATTTAGCTCTTACTATTTAAAAGCCCTTACCGCTTATATATTTTTTAAAGTATAGCTAAAAATCTTTATTAGCAAAATAACTAGCTAATACTTAACGCTTTTAAGTTAGCTAACCTTACTATAATCTTAAGATTTATAATAGCCGCTATAGCTAGCGGAAACCTACTTAAGCTAAACGACTAAAACAATATCCGCGCCGTCCTTAACTATATATTAAAGGCCTAGCTTAACTAGTTTATAGCCGGGTTTATAGCGGCGTCTTAAGCTACTATAGCTAAAACCCTATCTCGCTTTATACGCGGTCTAGCTTATACTATAAAATCCCCTTCTTAGCTTATAGCCGCTATAAGCCTTAAAGACCTATTTAGTCTTACTTAGCGAACGCTCTTTCCGCCCGCCGCTATGCTTAGCCTAGCTATATAAAGGCGTATAAGCGCCTTATTATAGTTTATCCGCCGTCCTTTCTTAATTAAAGGAGATAGTAATAACTAGCCTTACGATATATTCCGCCGCTTATTTTTATAAAAGCCGCTAATAGTAATTAATATAATCCTTAATAGGCTTAGCTTCGTAGGCCTATACTTTAGCGATAAGATTATAATAATTAAGAGTTTCCGCTTAGCTATAAACTATACTAAGTTCTACTTATAGGCCCGCGAAGAGTTTAAATATAACCTAACTTTAACCTAAGCAATAAAACTTTTAAGCTTCGATATCCGCTTTATTAGCCGTATTAACTACGCGTTTTATATTCTTACCTTTAAGGCCCCCTTTATAAAAGGGTTCTTTAAGACTATTAAGCACGTTTAAAACCTTAAAAGTAAAGAGTTAAGTATTAAGGCTATTAAGGACCTTATTACTTACTTTTACGCGGGAATATAAACGTTTAATACCTTAGTATTAACTATACTTATTAATATTAGCGAGATAGCCTACCTTTACTTTAATACCTTCTTAGTAGCTAAATACGCGTTAATCGGCGGAAAGGCGTAAGTAGTAGCGCCGCATAAAAAAGATAATAAGTCGGAAAGCCTAGCGATAGAAAGTAAGGGATAATTATAATAGCGGTAGTAAGTAAGATATAATATCTTACTTATAAGCGGCTTATAAGGCTAGTAAGTAGTATAAGAAATTTAGCGGAGGATTAAAAAATAGCGTAAAAGAGTAAGTAGGATAATAATATAAGATAAGGCTTAAATAAAGCTAGTCTTTTATAATATATCTTACTAAGGAATTTAAGTATTTCTTAGCGCGGAGACTTTTTATTACTTAATAAGTACTTAAACGCACGCTTTAAAAGAAAGTAAGAAAAATTTATTATAAGTTTTAGCTAAATACGCTAATCGCCTTAATAAAAATTAAGATATATAACTAAATAAAAAGTTAAGATCTATAATAAAAGCTGCTTATTAGCTATCTTAGCTACTTAGCTACTATTAGCTAAGTAAGCCGAAAAAACTATTAAAAAGATAAGGATAATATACTACTAATATAGTATAAAGACGTTATTATAAAGCTATTACTTAGCGCCCTTTTTACTTTATTTTTACTTTAAAACTAATAAAGACGTTAGCTTTTTTTTCTTACTTAAAGGAGTTATTATAAAATCTAAATAGCTATGCCCGGACTCCTTACTTTACTCTTAAGGAGCCTTATAAAACCTTATAATAAAAACGCCTGGAGTATATACTATAAAAGCTCGCTTAAGGAGATATAACGAATATTACTAATTAGACCCCGCTAAGGTTTTTAAGAGATAACTATAAAGGGTTAAAAGCTTACTTTACTATAGTTTATAACGTTTTTAACTATAAAAGATACTATAGAAACTACTAAGCGGATTCCGCTAGTATCTTTAAAGGGTTTTTAAGGATTTTTATAGGATATCTTAACTATAGTTCGACCTATTTTTAACTAAGAAAGCACCTTAAAGGATATAGGATAAACCTTACCGCGATTTTTTAAGGATATTTAAGGATATTTAAGGATATTTAAGGGATTTCCTTAATTATAATCTATAGTATTTTTAACCGGGCTTATACTTAGTTTATTAAGCGATTTTATAAGGATATCTATAGTTTATTTATATACTATAAATAGTATAGTTAAAAATCCTTAAAATTAACTTAAAAAACTAAGTATAAAGTAGCTAACTATACCTTTAAAAATAAATAAGCTTTTTACTATTTTTAAACCCCTATATAGGTTTATATATAGTAATTAGTCCGTTATACTAGCTTAACTAGCGGTAATTAGTCTATAGTACCGGTCTTAACTAGCGGTAATTAGTCCGTAATACTAGCCTTAACTAGCGGTAATTAGTCCGCGCTTTATCCCCTTATCTTTATACTATAAAGCGTAGTATATTAGCTTTTCTTTCTTACTTAAGGGAGTTATTATAGAATTTTAATAGCTATGCTTAAACTTCTTACTTTACTTTTAAAGAGCCTTATAAAACCCTATAATAAGAACGCTTAAAGCATATACTATAAAAGCTCGCTTAAGAAAATATAATAAACATTACTAATTAAACCCCGCTAAGGTTTCCGGGATATAACTATAAAGGGTTAAGAGCTTACTTAACTATAGTTTATAACGTTTTTAACTATAAGAGATATTATAAAAACTATTAAGCGGATTCCGCCGGTATCTTTAAGAGATTTTTAAAGATTTCCGCGGGATATCTTAACTATAGTTCGACTTATCTTTAACGATAAAAGCACCTTAAAAGATATAAAATAAACCTTACCGCAATTTTTAAGGGATATTTAAGGATATTTAAGGGATTTCCCTAACTATAGTTTATAGTATTTTTAATTAAGCTTATACTTAGTTTATTAAGCAATTTTATAAAAACATCTATAGTTTATCTACGTACTATAAATAGTATAGTTAAAAATCCTTAAAATTAGCTTAAAGAACTAAGTATAAAGTAGCTAGCTATACCTTTAAGAATAGTTAAGCTTTTTATTATTTCTAAACCCTTATACGTTTATATATAGTAATTAGTCCGTTATACTAGCCTAACTAGCGGTAGTTAGTTTATAGTACCGGCCCCGACTAGTAGTAATTAGTTTATAGTACTAGCCTTAACTAGCGGTAATTAGTCCGCGCCTTATTCCCTTATTCTTATGCTATAGGGCGTAGTATTTATCCCCTTAAATTAATAAGTTATAAATAGTTTTATTAAATTACTACGAAAATAACGCTTTTTAAAATTTTAAAATAGCTTTGTCTTATTAATATTTTAGGCTTTTACCCCTTATTTTTTATAAACTTTAACTCGGAATAGCTATTAAAGCTATTTAAGTCTTCCCTTTTTTAAGGCTTAACTTAAATAGGTATATTATATCTATTCTTTAATATAGCAGTAAATACGCTATAATTAATAATAGTAGTAGTAGTAGTAATAGTAGTAGTAGTAGTAGTAATAGTAGTAGTAGTAGTAGTAATAATAGTAGTAGTAGTAGTAATAGTAGTAGTAGTAGTAATAGTAGTAGTAGTAGTAATAGTAATAGTAGTAGTAGTAATAGTAGTAGTAGTAGTAGTAATAGTAGTAGTAGTAGTAGTAATAGTAGTAGTAGTAGTAGTAATAGTAGTAGTAATAGTAGTAGTAGTATAAGTCTCTTTAAGGCTTTTTTTAATTTCTGCCTTTTTAAAGCTTCTTTTAATTTTAGCTACGTATAAACTAAAAGCTATTTTACCTTTTAGTTTATAGACTTTATATAAACATTTTATAAACCTCTTTTTTAATAAGGACTATTTGTTATTCGTTATTATTTATTAAACTATTTGTTACTTCCTTACTTATTTTTAATTACTTCTTATTATATATAGGCTATTAAATAGCTACTAAAATAATAAAATAAGAGCTTTACTACTTAGTTACTTACTCTTACCTTTTTTTTATAAGCTAATTCTCTTTATATAAATTGCTCTTTTATTAAATGCCTTAAATAAGCCTTCTTTATATTTAAAAAGCCACTTACTAAAAGTAAATAGCCGCTTATTAAAAGTAAGTAGTCGCTTATAAAAAGTAAGTAGCTACTTACTAAAAGTAAGTAGCCGCTTATTAAAAGTAAGTAGCTGCTTAAAAGTAAAAGGCCTTAAAAAGGTAATAAATACTTTCTTAATAATAATAGTTTACTAAGAGTTACGCTTTAAAAAAGACGGTTTAAGCTAAGGAGTAAGTTTTTTATTTTATTCTTTTATTTTTATTTAGCACTAACTTTTTTATAGCTTATGCTTTATAAGAAATTTAACGACTTTAAAAACCTACTTAATTAATTATTCCTTAAGTACTATTTATACGACTTATTTAAAAGATTATTTTCGACCTTACTCTTAAGTATAGTAGTTACTATATATAAGCTATAGTAATAAATACGCTTTAAAAATATTTAAAAAGTATGCTTTTAATAATATTTTAAGGTATATTAATACTTAAATTATACTTATCTTTATATTAATTAAAAATAGCTATTAACTATATCTTTACTATATTAAAGTATATTACTATCTTTAAGCGAGATATAGTTATACTTAAGAATATTATTAGTATATTTAAATGCGAATATTAGTTTTTTATAGTTTTTAAAAAAGTAAGTAAATTCCTATATCTTAATCTTTATATTAATTATTTATACTAATTAATTATAGCGTTTAAGATTAATATATAGTATAATTTTATAAGTTTTAGTAAAAATAAGAAAAACGCTTTATTTTACTTTAAAGACTATTATAAAAAGCGGTAAAAGCGGCTTAAAATAATAAAGCGCGATTAATAATTATTAATTAAAGAAAATAAAAAAAAGCAACGCTAAAATAATAAATAAGGATATAAAGGCAATAAAAAAGAGGAGTTTTTTTTATTAAAAAGAAAAGTAGGAAAAGAAAAGAAGTTTTTTTTTTCTTAAAACGTAAAGTAAGAAAAAGAAGTTTTTAAAAAGTTTAAGTAATTAAAATTAATTAAGATAATAGGTTTTAATAATTAGTATAATTAATAAGTATAATAAATCGCCGCTTTAGTTATTTTAATAAAGTATACCTTAGGACTTTTTATATTTAACGCGGCTTATACTTGTATTTTATTTTTTAATGATTTTTATTAAAAAGTAGTTTATTTTACTTAATTAAAGTAAAAAAGCTTATAAGTATTAAAATTAATATATATCTCTTTCCTTTATTTATATATATATAGTTTAAACTATTATTATTTAAATAAAACGCTTATTAAATTAATTAAATATATATTAAGCTACTTTATTTTTTTACCTTTTTAAAATTATTTAATAGTACTAATAGTACTAATAAGAAATAAAAAAAGCTTAATAACGCGGGTAAAAGTAGTATAGTAAAAAGGATAAAAAGTATTTATATAATATCAGCTATATATTAATTAACGCGCTATATTACGGCTATAGTTATCGCGGCTATAATTATTATAGTAATAATAAGGTAAAAAGTAGCGGTAAAAAAGGCTAAGCTTAAACGTACTTTTTTAAAAGTAAAACTTTAAATTAACCTTTTAAGTATAAAAAAAAAGCTCTTTTAGCTTTTATTTAACTAAAAAAGTTAGTAAAAATACTTAAAAAAATAAAAATCTTACTTTATTAAAAAAAAAGTATCTTTAAATTATTAATTAAGTAAAAAAAGGGAAGTTTACTTTTAGTATAAGACGAAAATACTTATAGTAAGTATAGATTAGTATGCTAATATATATATTGCTTAATAATTTAATTTTATAGGTACCCGTAAAAAGGTACCTATAGAATTTTAAAGACACGGGTACCCGTGTCATAATGCGGCCCTAGTAGAGCCTAAACTATATAAGCCTAGGTAGGTACTTACTTCGTACAGTACACGTCTCGCAAAAGAGCCATCCAAGTGATTCTTGACTTCCCCCGTACGGATATAGAGCACCCCTAACCCTTCTTTTACTACGGGACGCCGTCAAATGCTATTAATAATCCCGGACCAGGGGGCTCCGGCCATATTCACTTTATTCTCCGGGCCCCAATCATGCAGCCATCGAAACCAATCATGAGACATGCACGCCATCATAAAACCAGCCACCAGAGCCCGTCTCCTCGTCTCTCATTGATCCATCACTCATCACTTCCACGCGTTGAGCCCGGCCCAAGGATCGTGCTGCTGCTGCTGCCCCGTACCCGACTGCCCGCCCTGTGCATGCCCGTAACCCTGGTTCCCGTAATGGATCGTCTGCTGCGGCCCCAACGGCGGAGGCCCCGGCGGCGGCGGCGGCGGCACGAACCCGGGCGGCACGAACCCTCCTTGGCCATGCTGCGCCGCCGGCGATGCTCCGTACCCTTGGTACATCTGGTGGCTCTGGGAACTCTGCCCAAAGGATGACTGTGTTGGGGGTGGCGACGTGGGCCCCCGCATGGCCGCCATGCCGAATGACGTCTGGTTCGGCGGCGGCGAAGTCGGCCCCGTCGTTGGGCCGTACTGGCTCGGGTTGTACGTCGGCTGCGAGTACGTGTTGGCCGGCGGAGGGGGGCTAGAGTATCCGCCAAAGCCTTGCTGGTGGTGGTGGTGGTGGTGCTGCTGCTGCTGTACATGTCCCGTGTTGGGCGGCGGCGACGTCGGCACCTGATAGTGTCCCTGGAAGCTCGTCTGCGGATAGCGAAGGGGGCCCTGGCCAGGCTGAAAGAGAGGCGCGGGCGTAGGCCTCCCCGACGATGGCCTTGTCGGAGACTTGGCCGGCTCCATCGACATGCGCTCCATGAGCCCCCGCAGTCGCTCTCGCTCCAGTTCCGCCTGGCTGCTCTTGTTGGCCGACCGATCCTGCTCAATCTGGTCGAGCAACTGCGCTCCCTCGGACCGCCGGTTGTTGACAAACGTCTCCACGTTCTTCTCCAGGCTTTCCACCGTCTCCCGCATCTCCCCGTACCAGTTCTTGGCGCTGTGCAGCCCGGCCTCGAGATCCAAAAACTCCTGATATGCACGCTTGTACCGATTTATCGCCGACGACCTTTGCCGCTGTATCGCCTCGTACTTGCCCTGCTCGGACCGCACTCGCTTGTCCTGCAGCAACGCGTTAAACGTCGCCGTCAGCTCCTTCATGAGTGTCGACTGCTTGTGGTTGGCCTGCAGGAGTCGGTTCTGGTGTGCCCTGAACTTTTCCAGTTCCTGCTCAAACAGCTGGCTTTCGTAGTTGGTTATCGCCTTCTTGTTGAGTATGAGGACCTGGGAGATGTCGTCGTTGTGAATCTTTTGGGTCACCGTTAGCCTTCTATCCATTCGCCCCTCCAGCGCAGCAAGCCCGGGCCTACCTTTTCCTTGAGGTCCTTCAACACTTGGTTGCGCTCCCGCTTCACCAGGTTGAGCCTCTTAAGAATCTCCTCAACTCTGCCAATCTGGTCAGCCACGCTGGGCCCGCCCTCGCCAAAGTCCGTCTCCAGAAGGTTTTGTTCCGCGCCAGACGGGCTTGCCACGCTGCTGCCCCTGCCCCTGCCCCTGACCACGGCCACGGCTCGCTGGAAGAGCTGGTCCACCTCGCCATCCTGGGCTGCGCGCCGCATGTCGTCAAACTCGGCCTCGTTCTGCCGCAGCTTCGCCGCCAGCAGCTTGTCGCTCTTCATGGCCTCCTCCAGCGCCTCTCGATAATTTCGAATATCCCCCCGCAGCGTCGTCGTCAGCCTCGCGCTTGGCTGCTGGCTCCACTCGTTCTCGTACTTGGACCGCATCTTTTCGCACACGCTCTCCTCGATGTCGAGCTGCTTCGAGCTCTTGTCCAGCGCGGATACAATGGACTCCTTTTCCGTCCGTAGCCACTCGAAGATTGCACCCGGGTTTTCGTGATCGGCCACATCGACACACCATTGCCGAAAGTCTTCGTCCGGGGCTATGTCTTGATCGAAACCCCCCTTGAGCACCTGCAACGCTCCCGGCAGTCGCAAGTAGTCTAGGCTGGCCGCCATTTCTCCATTGGCCGTGTCCACGCGCTCCGCTTCCGCCCTCACCAGCTTGGCTTTTTCCTCGTCGTACAGACTCGCGGATTCGGTCACGGCCATAGGCACGATCTTGGCAAACAAGTCGGGCCCCGTGATGCGCGAAATATCCTGGCCTGCATACAGTTCGCTGACGGGGATCGGCTTGGCTGCAGGTAGCTTGGCGATGGGCGGCAGACTGGCCTCGGGGGGGACGGTCTGATGATAGACAAAGTCGTTGTCCTTGAGCGCCTCGCGAAGCCTCTCTTGCACGGTGGCGTGCTGTCGCTTGGTGAGCTCTTGCAGGAACCCGCCCGTCTCGGCGCTCAGATTGGAGCTCGAGGGCACGGATGATGGAAAACTCTTGGCAATTCGGTCGGCCTCCTTGGCCATGCTCTCTGCAGCCTGGAGACGTGATATTGCCGACCCGAACTCGTTTGCTTCGCTGTCGGTCAACGCCTGGTAATATTGCGCCTTGGAGTTGAACAGATTTGTTTTGATCTTTGCACAAGTCAGCCCCCAGGAACTCGACGTTGAAGCAGGCAGGGAGGGGTGCGGAAAGGGGCCAAGTGCTTGAAAGTGAAGCATCGGGGGGAAGCCCGGCCACGCACCTGCGCCATCAGCAGCCACACCTTTTCAAATATGGCCTTGTTGACGTTTTCCTGGATGCCCTCGGTCGCCTGTCCGTAGAGATAGGCGGCTTGGGCAGCCAACTTTGCCAGCAGCGCAGTCTTTTTCTGGTCGCCCACCTGTTTCTCGAGAAAGGTCTCCTGCGCCTGCGCTAGCGTGATCTGAATCAGGGTCTTGACGTTCTCACGGCTGAGATCAAAGGACGGGGCGTGTAGGAAATTTTCGTTTATGTACGTGAACATGCCGGCAGAGGCCTGGAACGAATGGTAAGCGGCCTTGAGGGCGGTCTCGTCGGCGCGGTTCTGTAGGGCGCCATGGCAGGAGAGGACGGCAGAGATGTTGAAAATTACCGAGGCCTTTTCAAAGGCAAGCGAGTATTGCGTCGTGGGCTTGTGGGTAAACGCGTCGAACCTGCGGGTGGGAACAAGAGCTCGAGGTCAGCAAGCACCTTGCAAGACGGGGATACAGGGCAGTGCGCGGCTGGCCATACCAAGTAAAGGATATCTTGATGTGCTGCTCGTCGACAGGGAAGCGCAGGTCCAGGAGCTCGAGCTGGCCATAGTAGCGGTAGAGCATGTCGCGGCCCGGCGTGCTGTCCCTGCCGGCGCCGCGCACGTCCTGCCTGAGGCGGTTGAGCGTCGCACACTCCTCGGCATAGCGCTCGGGATCATCGCCGTATGTGTCACGGATGTAGCCTTTCAAGGGCGCAATCCAGTCGATTTCGTTGGTGGCCTTGAGTGGCACCGATATCATCGGCGACTGCGTCATCGCGTCTCGTACAACAGCTCCGGCTGCGTCGTCGGGACGGGAGGCAGCAAGCTCGCGAAATGCGGGTGAGACGGCGCGTCGACGATGTCGGGACGGCCAGCCAGTCGTAAGCTGCGGCGGCGTCGACGAGATGGGCGTATCGGCAAGGCCGCCGGGCGACCGGGCCTACGCAGCGGCGGCGGCAGCAAAGCACGTGGTGGGCTGGGCCGTTCGGGTGGTTTCGTCGATGGACGCGCGACGGGTGGGCGAGGGAGCTGGAGGCTTTGGCGGGAAAGGGGGGACAGGAAGGTCGGTCGCCTCTCATGCGGCCGGATGCAGAGGGAGGCAACAGACTGAAGCGAGCGAGCGAGGGGCAGGGGGCCGGCGGCGGCGGCTTGCAGTGTATGGGCTATGCAGAAGCTCGTTTCTTCGGCCAAACAGTCGTCGTTTGTTGTCGTCAACCGGGGCTTCTCCCAGCGCGAGAAGGAGACGAGATGCGGGGTCCAGAGGTGACTGAGCAGAGGGGCAAGCTTCGTAGCTAATGACGCACGGGAGGAAGCGGGGGGAGGGAAGAGGGGGGAAGTTCAGTCGTCCATGTGACGAGCAAGCAAGCAAGCAAGCAAGCACCTCGACTTGCCGCCGACTGAGACGGAAGACAAGACCTCGGCTCCCTGCTCGTGGTTGATGCCCGGTACAGGGAAGCAAGTAACCTTGGGGGTCACCCTCCTACCTACCTTGCGGTGGTGGTGGTGGTGGTGGTGGGTACCTAGGTAGGTACCTATTGAGAGGTAAGCCGACCGAGTTGTACACCTACCTACAGTACCTTCGCGCTCTGGGCAGACTTAAGAACAGGGGGTAGGTGACCGTTATACGCACTATAACGGTTTTAGCGGCGGGGTGTCTAATAGCTTTAGTGGGTGTATAACACTATTAGTAAGAAAACACTTATAGTACGTATAATAGTTATAAAATAAAGATATTTATATATATATATAAAGGTTATATAGCTATAAAGGTTATATAAGTTACTTCCTTTAACTACTAGCTTTAGCTTATTATACTTTACTTACTTTTATATATATAGCCTTTTTTACCTTAAGTTTATAATTTTTATACTCTTATTTTAAATCCTTTTATTATTTAATATTCTTTATAGCTAAGACTAGCTATTTTATAATTACTTTTTAGCTTGCTTTTATATAAGCCTTTATACTTTTAGTATATAGGATATAAGTAAGCGCTTAAGCTTTATAAAAATAAAGCGGTTATACTTTATAGCCTTAAGTCTTTTAATAAAAGCTCAAACCTTTAAGTTTAAGCTTTTATATAAACTTATACTACTTTTTATAGCCGCGCTTAAGCTAATAAGCTTAACTTAAATTATAGTACTATAAAAAATAGCTTATATTACTCTTTTTAAATACTAAACTTTAATAACTTACTCTTTACCTTTATATTATAGCGTAAACTAAATAGCTATTTTTATAGTAACTAAGCTATACTTCCCGCTTAAGTCTTACTATTTAAAAGCCCCCGCCGCCTATATACTTTTTAAAGTATAAACGGAAATCTTTATTAGCAAAATTATTAATTAATACTTAACGCTTTTAAGCTAGCGAACCTTATTATAGTCTTAAGATTTATAATAGCGGCTATAGCTAGCGGAATCCTACTTTAGCTAAACAACTAAAATAATATCCGCACTATCTTTAACTATATTTTTAAAGCCTAGCTTAACAAGTTTATAGCTAGATCTATAACGACGTTTTAAGCTATTATAATAAAAGCTTTATCTCGTTTTATATATAGTTTAGCCCGCGCTATAAAATCCTTTTTTTTAGCTTATAGCCGCTATAAGCCTTAAAATCTCTTTTAATCCTACTTAATATATACTTTTCCCCTTAGCCGCGATACTTAGCTTAGCTATATAAAAGCGTATAAGCGCTTTATTATAGTTTATTTACTATTCTTTTTTTACTAAAAACAATAATAATAATTAGCCTAGCGATATATTCCGCCGCTTAATTTTATAAAAGCTATTAATAATAACTACTACGCTTTATAGCGTAAGGATAAAGGGATAAAGCGCGGACTAATTACCGCTAGTCGGGGCCGGTACTACGGACTAATTACTGCTAGTTAGAGCTAGTACTACGGACTAATTACCGCTAGTTAGGCCGGTATAATAAACTAATTACCGTATATAATTATATATAGGGGTTTAGAAATAGTAAAAAGCTTATCTATTCTTAAAAGCATAGCTAGCTACTTTATACTTAGTCCTTTAAGCTACTTTTAAGGATCTTTAACTATACTATCTATAATATATAAAGTAAACTATAGATATCCTAATAAAATCGCTTAATAAACTAAGTATAAGCCCGGTTAAAAACACTATAAACTATAATCGGGGAAATCCCTTAAATATCCTTAAATATCCCTTAAAAATCGCGGTAAGGTTTATCCTATATCTTTTAAGGTGCTTC
>JAPEBW010002030.1:0-16058 GCA_027405785.1 Ophiocordyceps robertsii
GTTTCCATGCGGGACGGTTGACGAAAAGGGTCGTGTCTTATGGGCCCCTAAAATGGTCAAGTCAGTTAGTCACTGTTGCAGGCGCCGGCAATAATTTGATCTCTTGACTAGGTCCATCAGCGCAAGAGATCGGCCGCTCGAAACGCGCACCTGTTGCACACGGACCGGGCTCAACAGGCCTGGATACACTCGAGGCCTGTGGCTGTCTCGAGCTGAGCGACTGGACGACTGCCAGACGGAGACGATCCGGGGCTGGGTACCTCCTAGCCTTGAACATCTGTCAAGTATCGTATTCGTACATCATGCTCGTAAGCGTCTTTGGAGATGAGAAGTGCTGCTACATCTCTGCGAATCCGACCTCGAGACAGGAGACAGTGCTCCGAGCCAAGTCTTCAATTGCGAGCGACATGGAAGCTGGAGAGTGCGGTCCCGCGCCCGGCTGGTGCTCGGGAACGGGATTTTCTAGTCGTTTTAGCTGCAGGGCCGACGTCTATTATTATTGATGGCTTTTCTCCGGCGAAGTCCGCTAGAACACTCGAAGTGGTGGGACATGATTAGCACGAGGCGTCGACTGGAAGAAGCCGCCGACCCCTTGGCCTGGGTCCTGTTTCAGATGTCTCCCATTCTCTTGGTTCTCGCTCCTTGCCGTGGATCGACGCCCCAGGAGATGTGCGCCCACGACTGACCCGAACCCGCATGGCAGAAGGGACGAAGGGAACAGCGAACCATAAGGGCGCCAAGGGAGAAGGGGGTGGGGGAACCAGAACAGGTACCCGTTTGTTGGATGAGTGAAGGAAGAGCGCCCGTCTCAGAGCCGGCACCGGATGGATGAGCAATTTTATGCGCGAATAGCTTGCTGCAGCGAGTGACGGCAGGCCTCGCAGGATTCGCCTCTGAGCTGAGGAGAGTCGCGGGCGTAGCTGAAGACGTATATGCACTGGAGGCTTATATGCTTGTATGTACGTACATACATACCTAGGTTTGCAAAGCATTGAAACTGTGCGTGCATGTGATGGAACGCTCGCCTGATATTTTGCTTCGGTCGTGTAAAGACGGGTTCCAGTCGGACGAAAGGCACTTGCTTGGCCGTGGTAAGGTTTCGGACCAGACGGCTCGACGAGGAAATTCTCGGTACATACTGGCCAATAATTGATATATCCGTTCTTTCCTTGAACAAGCAAGGCGTTTTGCCCCTCCCGGACTATCTTCCTGGTTAGAAGGAGGTGGAGGGGAGCTATGGAAAAGGGGAGCTCTAGAAGATAATAATAGTGTCTAGCTAGCTAGGAAGGAATATATATACGAGGGGTGGCCTTATATGCCTATATAGCTAACCCCTGCAAATAAGGGCTAAGGCTACGCTTAAGGCTCTCGCAGTAAATTAGGTCTAAGGCCTTCGCGTATATACTCCTCGTATTTATAATACCTCTCTTTAGCTATATATATCTTGAATATATAAAATAAAGCTTAATAATATAGCTTTTTTATTATAAGTTACTTTTACTTTAGTGTTTTTTTACTTTAGCTAATTATAAAACGCTTTTTCCTTTTTATATAGTACTTAATATATATATATAGCTTTTTAACTTTTTATTTACTTATTTTCCTGAATTTTAGTAATTAAATAAATTAATCCTGTTTTTTATTTATAAGACTTTTTATAAAAGTAGTTATAAAATTATTTGATTAATTTGTACTTATCTTAAAAAAAATCTAAATAATATATAATTTACTTATAGTAAATATTAATATATTAAGTCTTAGCTAAGTTTTAAATATATAAAAAGCTTATTTAAAGTATTTAATAAAAAGGTAATTTGCGTAAAGAATTAGTTTATAAATAAAAAAGGAAGAAAAAGTAACTAAGTAATAAAGCTTTTATTTTATTATTTTAATAGCTATTTAATAACTTATATATAATAAAGAAAAATTAAAAGTAAGTAAGAAAATAATAAATAGTTTAAAAAATAGTAGTAAAAAATAAACTGTTTTTATTAAAGGTTTATAAAAGGTCTATATATTAAACTAAAAAAAAATAGCTTTTAAGTTTATATATAGCTAAAAAGATTAAAGGAAGCTTTATAAAAGCTAAGTAAAAGCAATATAATAAAAATAGCTTTAATAAGCTCTTATTATTATTATTACTATTATAATTACTATTACTACTATTATTATTAGGGAATAAATATAATATATGCCTTTAAATTAAGCCTTAAGAAAAAGTAAAACTTAAATAGCTTTTAATAGCTATTTTAAATTAACGTTTAAATTTTTTTAATATTAATAAGCTATAGCTACTTTTAAATTTCAGGGAAGCGTTATTTAAGTACTAATTTAATAAGACTATTTATAATATATAAATTTAAGTAAATAAAATTAATAGTAAATATATTTTAAAAGGAAGCCTACTTAGCTTAATAGTTATAGATTTTAAAACACTTTAAGGCTATTTTAATCTTTAGGATTTTTAAGGTAATAAAGCGTATAGTCTATTTATTATTAAAAAGAATTATAAAGATTTAAATATTTAGTTTAAAGAAAATACTAAAAAAGTATAAAATTAAGATAAGTTGTTTTTCTATATTTAAAAAACCTAAAAGCTCTACGTTTATAAATAAGGTAGTAATAATATATTACATTTTTATAAACTAAGCGGTAAGTTTATTAAAGAGGCTTATAATATAACTTTAACTAAATTTTCTAGTCCTTTTATTATTTATAAAAGCTATATGTATATAAGTAAGTTATTTTAAGTTTTTAGTATTTACAACTTTAATGTTAAAATACTATTAGAAATTTAAGTAAAAAATAAAAAACTTTACTAGCTTAGTATATTATTATAAGAGATTTTATAGAAATTTTATAAAGGTATTTAAAGTCTTAAAGATATTTAGTTTTATAGAAATAGCAAAATCGTTAATAAACTTTATTAAGGACTAATAGTAATAAACTTCTTTTTAAAAGTCGTAACTAAATTTTTCTTTAAGGTCTTTATAAAAAAAAAGAATTTCTTTTAAAATAAAAGAGTTAAAGTTATAAGCGTTATATATTTTATTAATATAAGTAAATTAGCTAATATATAGCTTTTAAAGCTATTAAAGAAAAATTAATATATAATCCTAAGAAGAAGGTAAAAGTGCTATTATTAGTAAAAAGATACATATAACGGAAACCTTATTCCGTTAATAATCCTAAGTACTAAAAGTACTAATATCTAGTAAAGTAGATACCGCTAAATATAAAAGAGTAACTAGTAAAGTAAATACCGCTAGTTATAAGTTATAACTATTAAAGTAGATACTAGTAGTTATAAGGAGAGACGATATAGCTTAATAGTTAAAGATAGCTAATATCGGCTATAAGCGGTATAGGTTAAATACGCTTATATTCGGCTTAAGTTAGCTTCGGCTAATAATAGGATTAGTATTAAATAGATCGGCTAATACTTTATATAATCGATTAATACCTTATATAAAGTTAAGGTAAAAGGCCTCCCTTTAAAAAAGGATAAAATCTCGTAAAAGGTTTTAAGATAAGGATATTTAGTCTTATAAGCTAATTATAAGTAATAAAGCGTATATTACTTATAACTAATAATAAAGATAGTATAAGCTATTTGTATTGGCCTAAAAAGTAGTTTAATAACCTTATAAGTTATATAAGGTATAAGTTATAAATTAGTATATAAAAGCATATAAAAGCATATAAAAGGAAAGCCTTTTAGTGGCCTTAAAAAGGTATAAAAGGAGGTCCTTCCTTCTCTTTCCCTTAACTCTTTTCTTTTCTTTTTTTCTTCTTCTTTAGCTAGTTTTAATACGAGAAATCCGCATAATAAGATACCCTTACCTTATTTAGTTTAGTAGTTAGCACTAAGTCTTTTTCTCTCTTTTTAGCTAATAAATTTAAATTAGATAAATTACGCCTTACTACTTAGTATATAAGAAATACTAAGGGTTCTACAATATAAAACTAGCTTATAAAAATCTTTATAAACTTTATAGCTTTAATAAAGAATACTTAGTATTTATATACTTAGTAAGTTCTTTAAGCTATTAAGTAAGAGAAAGGTATTTATTATAATTACGTTTATTTAATTATAATAAATAAAAGAAGAAATATATACTTTTATAATACTATAGCCGACTAGTTAGCTATAAGCTAGTTCGAGGTATTTAAAGCTTTTATATCCTCTTATAAGCTTTATAGATAGTAGTTTTATTTTAAAGATTAAGGCTCTTAAACTTTATACTAAAGAATTAGCTAAGCTATAAAAGTTTATTACCTCTTTTAAAGCTTATTTTTAGTTTTATCTTACTATAATAAACTAAGAAGTAGTAAAGGTTATATTAATAATTAGTTGCCTATAAAGCCTAGCCGCAATATAGTTTAAACTAATTCTTAAGGACTATATAGATAATAGTCCTAAAGATAAGAATTCTAAAACGAAGAATATTTTTAAGAATTTTAATAACTTTAAAGAAGCTTTATAAAAAACGTTCGGAATTATAAATAAGCAACGATTAGTTAAGCATAAATTAAGAAGCCTTAAGTAAGTTATATCTTTATCGGCTTATATAGCTTAATTCCGATAAATAACTTCTAAGCTAAAATAAGAAGATAATACCCTTATAGCGACTTTTTACGAAGGTCTTAAAGAAGAGGTTAAAAACGAAATCTACTGCTTAGATAGGCTAAAGACGCTATTAAACTATATTAGTTTAGCGGTCCGGATATATAATAAGCAGTATAAACGCCGGTAGTAAAAAAAGCACCGTTTAACCTTTAGCGGGGTTATAAAGAAAATTAATAAAAAGCGATAGCGCGACTTAAGTAACGCAATAGACCTAAATACTCTTAAAGCGAGCCCGCTAAAGCCCGCTAAGAAAGCTATTTAATGCTTTAACTATACGAAGGAAGGCTATATTATAAGAGATTATATTAAGAAAAGGAATTCCTTTAAAGAAAGGAATATACCTATTTATAAGAATAATGCTCTCTTAGCTTATAATCCGCAATATACCTTATTACTACCTTCGATCGAGGATACTAAAGAAATCGATACTAAGCTTATTATGCCGACCTTTAGTCCGTTTAAGACTAGTTCGCTTATAAAGGGTCTTTATAAAAAAGAACTTAAGATAAAGTTAGAAGTTAAAAGCTTAAACGATTAATAAAGAAATATTTTTAAGACTAAGGATAATTATAAGTAAGAAACTTCCTTATAAACTATTTATAAAGATAATGAAAACGCTCTTAATTTTAATATAAACGTTATACCTTTAAATACGGAAGAAAGCTATAATCCGGAAAACCTTAAGTTATAAGAAATAGATAAAGAGCCCTCTTCTAAGAAAAAAGATAGTAATAGGCCTTACGCTCCTTTTATAGAATATCTCGATATAGTTATTACTATTAAGGATAAGGCGTATAAATAGCTATCTTAAACTAAATACTATAAAGATACTTCTTATATACTTCTCGGATAAGTAAGGAAGCGGATAGTTTCTTAAATTAAGGAAGACTTTTAATAAACCCGCTATAACGACTAAGGAACTTATTATTAATACTAAGGTTTTTATAAAGAACCTTAAAAAGGATATTAAAGTTAATAAAGAGGAACTTATATAAGAAAATACTAATAAATAAGGTAAAATCGAATAACTTTTACTCTTTAAGTAGTATAATAAAACGACTATTAAAAACCTTAAGGACGGTAACTTAGCTTTAACAAATAAGATATTTAAGCTAAAAGAAGATTATATATCTCTTTTTATATATATTACTTATTTAATTAAAGATAAAGACGATCTTAAGAAAAAGAATAACGAGCTAGCTAATAAGCCTAAAGAAGATACCGAATTCCTTAACTTAGCTATTAAAGATACGTTTAAACGATATAGTAAGTATTTTAAGATAACTTATAATCTTTATAATAAGAATTATAATTTAGATATACTTTTAAAAGTAAAGAGATTCTCGAAAGATATACTTAAAAATTAGCTAAAAACGCAATAAAATAAGCATAATAACCTTAAACGATATAATAAGATAATTCGTACTAAAGGAGTTTTTATTAATCATACTATAATAAAAGATTATGCTATTATTAAGGATTTAGTTTTTAAAGCTATTAAAAAGCTTAATAACTAAAATAAACTAGTTCTATAAAAGGAATTAAGATCTACTAAGAAGTTAGTAAATAAGGCAAAAAACTAAAGAGCTTAAGAATAATAAGGCTATTTCTTAATTAAAAGAACTTACTTATATTAAATAATAATTCTTAAAGTATAAAAATAACCTTTTTATTAAAAGTAAGAGGATATCGCCTTAACGTATTAGTAGATTACGGTGCGATAAGTAGCTATATTTCTCTTTTAATAGTAAATCGTTTAGTATTACGTTATAAAAGAAAAAATAAGCCTTATATACTTCTTTTAGTAAAAAGATTACCCTTTAAGTATAATAATAATAAGATTATACTAAAAACTAATACTCTTAAGTATATAATCGGGATTTATAACTTTAAAGATTCCTTCGATATCTTAGCTATTAGCTATAATATTATATTAAAACTACCCTTTTTATAAAAATATAACTTTATAATAAATTAAGATAAAGGCCTTTTAAAGTTTAAAAACGATACCTTAAATATTCCTCTTTATAGTTTAATAAAGGACGACCTTAAAACAAAACCCTTAAATAATTTAAATATAGCAATACTTAATAATAACTATATAAGTATTAAGGGCCTATATATACTTAGTTTAATAGCATATAGCTAAATAATTATTTATTTAAAGCTAGAAAGGAAAGGGGGAAATCTTTATTTAAGCTACATAGCTTTATACTTTATAAAAGTCGCTTAAGTAGCCTATACTTAGGTTAAGTTTAAGTTAAACTTAAGCTAAGTTCGGGTAAAGTCTTATATAACTTCGGCTATATATCGGCCTAACTTTAAGTTATTCGCTATAGTATAACTATAGCTTTTCTTATAGTATAGCTTATAATACTATCTCCTTTTTAAGCTATAATATACTAAGGTATATAAGATTAGCGCCTTACCCCCTTACTCCGCACTTAATATTAATTAGTATAGTCGTTCTTATTATACTTATAATTATATACTAACGCCTCTCCTTAAATAACGTTATATTAAGGTATTAAATACGTTATATACTCGCTTATCCGCGCCGCTACGTTATCCTTAATAGCGCTAAGGCGGTATAATATATCTCCTCCGCTTACCGCTAATATTAATGCTTAAAGCACGTCTTACCTTCTTATTACTTATAGTCTTTAGGTATAAATACCTTTCCTCTCCCCCTCTCCTTCTTTTCTCTTTTTTCCTTTTTTAATTACTAATTTACTTACGCGCGCGCCCCCTCTTATAATAGCTTCGCCGCGCCGCGCCTTAATATATTTACTATAACCCCCCGCGCCTTATCTCCCGCTATATTATAAGCGTTTACCCGTTTAGCGCTCTTTAGCACGCCCGGCGACTATACGCTACCGCCCTTATATTAATCTTTATACTTACTATTATCGCTTAGTAAGCAAAGCGCGATATATAGCACTACTATATAGCGCCCCCCTTACTTTATATATATCGGACGTATAGCGTCTCTTAACGCGGATACTTAGTATAAAGCTTATTAAAATAAAGCTTTATCTTATACTTATAATTATTTTACTTACGCCTACGCTAAATTACGCTATTTACTTATATATCCTTATTCTTATACTATATATAATATAACGCTAACGCGATATTAATATATTAGCGATATAATCGCCGCCGCAAACTTACTTTAAGACTATATATCTTAAAGAATATTTAAGGATTACTATATTAACTTATATATACGTTCTTTAATCTTTAATAGACGTTAGCTAAGGGGATATTACTAATAATTACTATAGTATATAAAGTTAGCTTATATTACTACTACGGGGCGCTAAGCTTAAATATACCTTAACGCTTAAAGTTAATTTATTAATATTAGTAAGTAGTAAGTAGTTTACTTTAATTAAGTTATAGTTTCTTATATATTTTATTTATATTTACTTTATATCTTATTATATTTTATTATATCACTTATCTATCTTATTATTATTTATACTTAGTGCGTGTTTATAGCATATCCTTTTTATACTTATTGTTTAAAATCGTTTTAATATCTACTAAGTATAGTTTAAAACTTCTTTTTATTTTTCTTAGTTTTCTTCCTTTTCTTAGCTACTTCCCTTATCTTATCTTTTACTCCTTAGCTTAGCTTACTATTATTCTTTTGCCTTACCCTTATTGTTCTTTATTACGTTACTATATCGTCCTTTAAACTCCTTAAAGGCGATTATATTTTAAAAGTTACTAATTAGCTACTATATTAAGTTAGCGTACTTATACTACTTTACTAAGACTTAGCGCTATCTCCTTTTTTTAATCCGTTTTTACTAAGCTTACTTAATCTTCTTTATAATATACTTTAGTTCGTTATTTTCTTTAATTACTAGCGGTAGCTAGTAATTATTAACTACTTAGCTAAGTAAGGGGTTATCCGCAATATAGCGGAGGAACTTTATATATAGTCTTTTATATACCCTCTTTAATATATTAAGTTTTACTATATATAAGCTAACTACCTTTATTATAATATACTTTTAGTATAGCTAGTTAAGCTTTTAATAAGGCCTATTTATAGTATACTTCTTTATATTTAGCTATACTTTATTGCTTACTTAAAGTCTTTCCGCCGGCGTATATAACTAGTTCGCTATCTTTTTTTATCTTACTTATAACGCGGCGATCGCTATTTAAAGGAAGTCGGCGACTTTATTTATTCTTTATATAAAGCTTTAGATACTCTTTATATTTAGTATAAGCAGTCCCTCTTCTTATATAATTTAGATCGGCTTAATATTATACTTATATATAGCGAAGAAGGGGCTTATACTTATTATCGACGCTACTTAATTATTAAGCGCCGCTTAAGTATAAAGTAGCTATACCTTTTAATCGTTTTACTTATAGTAAACATAAATATAAAGGTATGCTTATACCTCTTAGTTCGCGCGCTTTATTACCTTATTAATTTATAAGTAATAAGCTAAACTTAGTTTTTTTTAAACCTTAGTTTATTAATAAAATTCCTTTTAAAATTACTTTATTTAGTTCGTTATTTAGTCCGAGATAATAGACTTTAGCATTTTATAAAAGCAAAAGTAAGATTATAAAAACTTAATAGCGTATACTACTACTTTTATTATTAGTATTGCTTTTAAAGTTATTGCCTTTATTAGCTTATTTATTATTACTTAAAGGTTTTAAGAGCCTTTAGTCCTTATTAGTAGTAAGTTAATTATAAAGTCTATTATTAAGTATATAAATAGCTATATAAGGGGCGGTAATAGTTAAAGAAACCCTTTCCGGAGTTACTTTTAAATATACCTCTTACTATATAGCCCGCAGTTCGCGATAAGCCGGCGTACTATTAATAACTAGCCTAGCTAAAAAAAACTCTTAAGCTAGTATTATAAGCGTCCCCTTATGCTTTAAGTATCTTACTACTATTAAGTTATATATCCGCTAAGCGAATAATACTTAAAGCTTATTTAGCTCTTTATCCTCCCCTTTTTTAAGGTATTAAGCCTTACTTAGCACTTAAAGCTAGTCTTTAAAGCAAAGGCGCCCCTTTATATTAATTATATACTTACTTACTTAAACCTTTAATTACTATTTTAAAGCAAGCAACCGGTCGCCGTTTTATACTACTTAAAATACTACTTAATACTCTTTATCCTTTTATAATATCGCTATTTATTACTCTTATATCTTTTACTTATTAAATACGCGGGCCGGTTATACTTATTTCTTAAGTACGTCTTAGCTTAAGTTTAAGTTAAGTTTAAGCTAAACCTTGCCCTTATTCGCCCCGCTTTTATCTTAAGGTATAAGGTTATCCGCCTTACTTATATAGGCAATTAACCTTATATTCTCTTCCTTTACTTATATTATTGCAATAATACGCTCTTTTTATATTAATTATTATAAGAAGTTTATATACTTACTACTAAAAGGGACTTAACGTCTTATTAATTGCGCGCTATTAAAGATTATCTATACTATATATCCTATTTCCTTTTTATTAAATAACCTTTTTAGCTTATCTTAATCGCGGCGCGATAAAGCATTAAGTACTACCGCTAACCTCTTTAAGCGGTATTTTAATATAAAGTTATATAAAGCAAGCTTTATCGCTTATTTACTTTACCTTTTATTTAACTTTCTTTTTATTATAAAGTACTTTAAATTCTTATAATTTATTAGCACCGTAAATGCTAGCGTATTATATAACTTTGCCCCTTAAAGGTCTAAGTATTATATAATTATAAGGAACTCCTTCTCGTAAATCGGGTAGCTATACTTTACTACGTTAAGTCGTTTTAAGAAAAAACTTACTAAGTATTATATCCTATCCGGTCTTACTTATATTAATATACCGCTTATCGTATATTTAAAGTAGTCCGCTTTTAAGTACGTTTCCTTTTTAAGGTTATATAGCTATAATATTAGCGCGTTATAAAATACTTCTTAGATAAACTTAAACGTAGCTTAGTGCTTATTAGTTTATAAAAATATCGCGTTCTTTTTATAAAGGCCGTTTAAGCATTATAAGGCCTTAGTATAAAGCGGGATAAAAGTATAGTAGTAATTTATAAACTTAAGGAAGCTCCGAACGCCTTTTATATTCCTTAGCGCTTACTACGTTTAAATAGCCTAGATCTTCTTTAAGTTATACTAAACCTTAAATAGTAATTTATAAACTTAAAGAAGCTTTAAACGCCTTTTATGTTCTTTAGCGCTTACTATATTTAAATAACTTAGATTTTCTTTAAGTCGTATTAAACCTTACCCCCGGCCTATATAATAAAGCCTAAGTACTTTACCTTTTTTATTATAAAGTCGATTTTTTTTAGGTTTAATATAAGGCCTGCTTTTTATAACTTTTTAAGCACCTTTATTACTTTATCTTAATAGTTACGAAGCGACCTTAATAAGTAAATTAAAACGTTATCTATATATACTATAACGAACTTATAAAGGTAGTCTTTTAGCACTTAGTTAATATAGCGTTAAAAGGTAGCCGGCGTTTTTATAAGGCTAAATAAGTATACTTATTACTTTAATAGTCTAAACCTTATTTAAAAGGCTATCTTAAACTTATAGCCCTCCGCGATTTTAATCTTATAAAACGCTACGATAACGTTAAGTTTTATAAACTAATATACCTTTATTAATATCCTTAGCATTTCTATAATTAATAGTAGCGTATACCGATCCTTTTTTATAATTATATTTAAAGCTTAATAGTTATAGTAAAAGCGTAAGCGGCTATTAGCCTTCTTTATTAATAATACCGGCGCCGCGGCTAATAAACTGCTTAAGCGGATAAGGTTCGCTTTTAATAGCTCGTTTAAAGTCTTTTAAAAAATAAGGAGTTCTTCTTTTAATATATCGTAAAGGGGCCCTTATAATAGTAGCGGCTCCTTACCGTTCTTATTTAAGGTAAGATAGATCTTATAGTCTACGCTTAATTAAAACGGGGGTTACTTAAGTGCTTTTATAAGTATAAAAAGGTTTAAATAAGCTTATAGTCCTTAAGCTAAGATATAGTCCGCTAAGTTAACCGGCGTCTTTAGTTAAAGGGCCCTCTTTACGTTTTTTATCGTAACTGCCTTTTTATTAAGCGCTTATCGTTGCCCTTAGTTATCCTTTTAGGCCCTTTCTTATTAGCACTCCGCCGGCAAAATAAAGGCGCTTATTAGCTTTGCTTCTTAAATATTCGCGATCTTCGTAGCTTCCTTTAATCCTTAAAGGCTAATCTAAATCCCCGCTTTTTTATACCGGATCCGATCCTTCTTAGCGTTATAAACTACCTTATTCTTCTTAATTTATAGTCTCCTTAAGAATATATCGTAGCTTAACTCCGGTACTATATAAGCGAATATTTATTTTAAGTGCTTATTAATCTTTATCTTAAACGCTATAATCCCCTTCGTTTAAAGCGTTAATATATTCTTTAAAAAAGGCTATAGTAGCCTCCTTATTTTATCCGCAAAGGGTATTTATAGCCTTATTACTACCCCCTCGCTTATTATAGTATAGTAGTTATAGCCTATATCTATAAGTATATTAAGCCTTTTCTTCTTATTAATATTAAATTTAAGTAATACTAAGTTTAGTATAAGGTGCTTCTTTATTAACTTTTAAGCTATTTACTATTTCTCCTTTTCTCTTAGCGCTTAACTTTATACTAAGGCTCCTCTTTTCTTAAATTAAAATTTACTTTAGTTACCTCCTTAATCATAGCTACGGCTACTTATAAGGTTCTTTTTTTTTTCCTCTTATAAAAGCGGGCGATATGCCTTATTACTTTATAAGTAAAATACTTCTATATATTAAGCTAGCTTTATCCTCCTCTTAGCTAAGTTATAGCGTTAATTCTACTTATTAAAGTATCGCCCTTTAAGTCTTTTCGGTCTTAAGTCGCCCCCTTTATTACCCTTTTCCGGTCTTAAAACGGCTATTTTGTTTACTAAACCCTTTTTAGCTTTACTACGATTTACGCTACTTAATTAATATACGCTAAGAAGCTTAAGGTTAAAAGTTTAACTATCGTAAGTACCTCTTTAAAGCGAAGGCTTAAAGCGCCGTTTAAGAATACGATTTATATATTATATAGCTATAACCCCCCTCTTACCTTAAAGAGCCTTTACTTAAACTTAAGGAGGAATGCTATAAACGTTTAGTTCTCTCCTTATTTAATCGTATAGATAGCCGCCGCCGCCCGCGATTAAATACTAACGTTAAGGTAAATTAAATTAAATTACTTAAGGAATTCTTACTAATTATAACCTTAATCCGCGCTAGTGCTATAATAAGTCGCTATAGTCTACTATAGCCTTATATTTTAGTAGTTATAGATTAAGTAAAAAACCTCCTTTAAGCTTAAAAAGAAGTTTTAGTCGATCTTATACTTTTCTTATATATATTATGCTTAAGGTGTAAAGTAGCGCCGCTAGCTATCGAATTTTCTAAGCGCTAAAAGTAGCTTCCGCTAGTCCTTTTTCTTTATTACCTTTTTCTTTATCACGGGCGTTGCGGTCCCTACTATTATATTATAAGGTAGTATTAAACTACTGATTAGTAAGCCAGCCCCTTCTTATATATATATCCTTATTATCTTCTTTAGCTTTTATATTAAGGCCTTAAACTAGCTTATTAACTATTAAATCTATTACTAGCTTACTTAAACTTAGTAGCTTATTTTAATAGCTTTTACTTATAGCGAGAGGATCGCTTATTTAACCCTTGTTTAGATATTAGCCTCTCTTAGCCCTCCCTTTTAAGCCCCTTAAGCATAGCCCCTTTACGCTAAGTAAGCTTCTTACTCGTATTATATTATAGTTAGTAAGTCTTTTCTTAAGTTATATAACCTTATTTAAAAGGAGCTTTAGATATATTAAGGGCCTACGTATACTTAGTTTAGTAGTATATAGCCGAATATTTATTTATTTAAAGCTAAAAAGAAAAGGGGGAAATCTTTATTTAAGCTACGTAGCTTCGTACTTTATAGGGGTCGCTTAAGTAGCCTATACTTAGGTTAAGTTTAAGTCGAACTTAAGCTAAGTTTAAGTAAAGTCTTATACGACTTCGGCTATATATTAGCCCGACTTTAGGTTATTCGTTATAATATAACTATAGCTCTTCTTATAGCATAGCTTATAATAATAAAGAATAGTAATAATAAGGATAATAAAGCTTTTTATATAAATATAAATATTATAAAAGATATTATAATAAAAAACGATAAAACAACTAGTATAACTAAAGATAAAGTAACTACGACTAGTATAATATAAGCGAAAATAACGCCGAACCTTAATAAAGAAACTAAAAGCTTAAAAGATAATTATAAAGCTACTTATAATTTATTAAAGGAAACTTTATTAAATACCTTAAAAAATATTAAGTAGTAATATCTTAAGTAAAAAGATAAGATTAAGAAACGGAATAAGAGAAAGATTAAGAATAAAATATATAAGAATAGCTTATAGTAATCGGAAGGTACTATTAGTTTAAAATACCTTAAAGAGCGAATGTAGTATATAAGACGTTCGGAAGGTACTATTAACTTAAAACACCTTAAGGATTGTTATTTAAAAATACTTAGAAATATGCTAAAGAGATATTTCGATATATTTACGCCGCTACTTTAAGATAAACTACCACTATAAGGTAGTTAGGATTTTAAAAGTAAGTTAAAAGAAGGCTTTAAGCCTAGATTCCGTAAGATATATAACTTAAATAAGAAGTATTTAAAGTTATTAAAAGAATATATCGATAAAAACCTATAAAAAGGTTATATTAAAGAGTCTAAATTAAAATATAAAGCTCCTATACTATTTGCTTTAAAGAATAGTAAAGATAAAGAGAGAACTTAACTTTATATCGATTTTAGAGAAATAAATAACGATACGATAAAAGACTAGACTTTATTACCTTTTATAAGCGAAATAAGAGATAGATTAGTTAATAAGTAGTAATATACTAAGGTTAACCTTAAATCTGCTTATAGTTAAATACGTATTAAAAAAGGAGACGAATTTAAAATAGCCTTTAAAACGCGATATAGACTTTACGAATTTTTAGTTATGCCTTTAAGATTAACTAATATACCGGTAACCTTTTAAAAGAGAATTAATAGTATATTAAATCCTAATTTAAACTAATTCTATACGGCTTATTTAGATAATATTATTATATACTTTAATACGCTAGAGCAGCACTATAAAGAAGTTAATATAGTGCTAAAAGCGTTAAGAAAAGCTAGCTTATATATCTTACCGGAGAAATGCAGCTTTTATATATAAGAAATAGAATTCTTAAGGTATATAATTACTCCTTTTAATATAAAAATAGACCTATAAAAGATTTCTATAATTAAAGGTTAGCTAATTCCTATAAATATTAAAGAAATCTAAAGCTTTATAAAATATATAAACTATTATAAGAAGTTTATATCGGACTTTTTTAAGATAATTATACCGATATTATTAGTATTAAAGAAAGCTAAAACAGACCTTTTTAAGTTAAACTTAAAAGTAAACGAAGCTTTTAAAAAAATTAAAAGATTACTTATTAAAAAACATATATTAAATACCTATAATATAAAAAAGCCTTTAAAATTAAAAACGGATGCTTTTAATTTTATATTAAGCGCGTAGTTAAGCTAGCGCGATAAAAACAATATTCTTAAACGTATAGCGTATTATTTAAAAAAGCTAATAAGGGTAGAAACTTATTACCTAATTAACGATAAAGAATTCGTAGCTATTATACACGCTTTTAAAGAATTTCGGCATTATATTTTAAGGAATAAATATAAACTTAAGGTTTATACGGATTAAAAGAATATTAGTTATTTTGCCACGACGTAGCAGTTAAATGCTAAGTAAATAAGATAGGCTAAATTCCTTTTAAAATATAATTATAAGATTATTTATAAAAAAGGTTTTAAGAATAACCAAGTTAATATTATTAGCCGACGACCGGACCTTAACGATAAAAAAGAGCCCTATAAAGAGACCTTATTATTTCTAAATAATAATAGTAATTTTAAGTTAAAGACGTTATATATACTATTTAACGTATAAGGAGATCTTACTACTTTAGAAATACTTAAGAATTCTTATAAGAACCTAAATAAGAAAAGATATAAGAATCTTAAGTAGGAGGGAAAAATAGCGTTTTATAAGAATAAGCTATTCCTTACTTTAAAGACTAAGAAAACAGTTATAACGGATTTTTATTCGCACCCTTTATATAGACATTAAGGTATTACAAAAACGTATAATAAGATTAAAAACTATTATAATACCTATAACCTCTATAAGAAAATCTAAAGAGTTATTAAGTTATATAAAGTATATAATAAAAGCAAGGCTATATAATATAAGCCTTATAGTAACTTAATTCCTTTAAAAGTTCCTTTAAGACTTTA
>JAPEBW010002031.1:0-16047 GCA_027405785.1 Ophiocordyceps robertsii
TGGGATCTGTGCCGATGCTGAAACGTTGCCCCCCAAAAGGTCGTGAACGCCCTGCTGAGACCACTCCCTTCCTCGTCTCAGGGCAACATCGGGTCCAGGCGAGCCAGCGCGCCCACGTCATCAAGGCCCTTCTCTACGCCCTGCAAAACTTTTACGCCTTTATGCTCATGTAAGCCGCCTCCTCATTCCTTCCCTGGCCGTCGCTCCGTGCTCGGTGGCAGCCGCGGTGCCTTCTCCCTGAAGCTGACCTTGGCAACCTCGTCCCCAAAGGCTCGTCTTCATGACGTACAATGGCTGGGTCATGATAGCCGTCTCCCTCGGCGCTTTCCTCGGATACCTCGTCTTTGGCCAATCAACGTCGTCAACAAAGGACAATGCCTGCCACTAGGGATATCCGTGTTGCCGCACTTGGTCCTCGGCGGGCTACGGGCAGGCCTGCATCGCCCTGGGTTGTTTGCCCTGTATGGTATTGCAAGCCATTATTGTAGAGAGGCCTTGTCTAAACGAACAGACACCGGTCCTGTCCTCTTGAGCCTTTCGCCAAACCTCTATCGTCATCTAGAAGCAACGTTGTAGCTCGAGCCTCCTTTATTCAACCGTAAAAAGTCAACTCCAAAGAAGTCCATCAATCGTGTCGAGAGAGCAGAGTGTGCGCAACTGTCATGTGGCAGACGGCACTGACCGTCTCCTTCGTTGTCACACTGTCCCGCCACCACCCCCCTACATTTTGGGCGAGCCCTTGTTCCCGTCGACCTTGTCCGGCGGCGCGGCCTCTTGAAAGGCGCCCTCCCTCTCTGCGCGCATGATGACGTCGTAGTCGCCAAACGACTGGTTGTGCTCCATCTCGGGCTCCTCGGCGTAGGCGATGCGGGCGGCGTCGACGAGGACGCGACCCGTCATGCCCCAGACCTTGAAGCGGCCCTCGAGCTCCTGCTGGTCGTCGAGCGCGTCGGCCGCGTTGCCCTGGGCCATGCTGGCGGCGCTGCTGCGGCGGCGAGGGCGCGGCTTGGAAACGCGCTGGTTGTTGACGGGCACGTAGAAGTTGTGGACGCGCCAGGGCAAGTCCTTGAACGCGATCCAGGTGCCGTCGTACCAGTGGCCGGGGGGCAGGGCCTGCCCGCGCGGCGGCGGCAGGTCGGCGGCCTTGAGGAAGTTGTAAAAGGGGGCGCTGAAGACGGCCGCCACTTCGCGGGCGTCGAGGCGCGGGATGAGCGACTCTTCGACGAGGGTCGGTGCCGCGTCCGCGTCGTCGTCGTCGTCGGTGGCGGCGGCGGCGGCGGCGTCGGAGGAAGACGAGAGGGCGCTGTCGGCATGAAGAAAGGCGACGCAGGGCGTGACGACGAGGTGGGTGCGGGCGAGCGAGGGTGGGAGGATGCAGAGGGGCTCGATGCGAAAGGGGCGCGGGATGCGCTGGTCATCCATGGGCAGGCCGATCTCCTCAAAGGCCTCGCGACGGGCGATTTGATCTGTTCTGGCGAATCAGCAGACCGTCAAAAAGAAGCGTTTTCTTGTTCTCGTTTCCCTTCAGGACACGTCCGGCCATCAAAGATAAAGCTGGTCTTTGTAGACCATGTAACATGGAAAGTGAGGCAAGGGGGGGTCATACAGGGCGTCTCGAGCGTGCTGTCTGCCTTTCCGCCGGGCAGGGCGGCGTGGCCCGAGAAGCTGCGCAGGCTGGCGGCGCGCATGGTGACGACAACGCGCAGGTCGCCGGCGCGGTCGGCGTAGAGCAGGACGAGGACGGCGGCGCGACGGCGGACGGGCAGAGCGTCCCAGAGGGGGAAAGGGGGCGGTCTGTAGGCGCGCAGGCGGTTGAGGGCGGCCTTTTGTGTCAAGCATCAGTGTGAGACGTTGCAAGAAGATGGAGAAGACGTAGTAAATTGGGCGGGTTGGGAGGAGAGAGGCATACCACGGAAAGGGGGTTTAGCGAGGACATTGTCGATGCATCGTAGTAGAGGGACGCCTGCGGCTGGGCAGCCGATGCCGGTTCCTCTGCGTCGTCGTCGAGTTGGTCGTCGAGTTGGTCGTCGAGTTGGTCGTCGAGTTGGCCGTCGAGTTGACCGTCGAGTTCGTCGTCGAGTTGGCCGTCGAGTTCGTCGTCGAGTTCGTCGTCGAGTTCTTCTTGGTCGTCGTACAAGACCGCAGCCGAGGCCGGTCCCCGCTGGTCGAGTACTCGAGATACGTCGGCCTCGACGCCGAGGTCCCGCTCAAGTTTGCAGTGCCGCTGTTGCTGTTGTTGCTGTTGCTGTTGCTGTTGCTCGTCGTTGTGACCGTCGTGGCCGTCGTCGTGGCCGTCTTGGCCGTTGCAATTGCCGTGGCGGGGTGCGGGTAGGGATTGTTGTAGCGGAGACGCAAACGTCATCTTTCTCTCCCTGCTTCCCACCCCCCCCCTTCAGCGGACCGGCTCCTCTCCGGATCGATCTCCACACACCTCCTCGAGTTGCTGCTGCTGCTGCTGCTGCTGCTGCTGCTGCTGCTGCTGCTCCTCCGCCTCCTCCCACGGCAGCACCGGCAACCGGAGTCGAGAGATTGAGGCGAGGTGGCGGGCGAGCGTGGTTGGTCTTGTTGGCACAAGAGGTAGTTGGTTTTGACCTTCTGTTCGGTTGGGTGCAAGCAATGGGGGAACCGTTGTGCCCGCACCTCGGCGGGGAGAGAGGAGAGGGAAAAGAGGGGATGACAAACAAAGGGCGAGGCCAGCGCCGACTCTCGGAGCGCCGGAAGGGAAGCTACTACAGTATGTACTTCCAGTGGGCTGCCCTGGCCACCCATGTACATGCATATATATCTAGGTATCTAGGTACCAAGTACAGTAGGTAGGAGGGGCCGTTGGCCTCGCGCTGCCTTCCGCACCGCCCCGCAGCAGCCGACGACCAAGACCCGCCATGTCCCGATTGGGCGTTAGCTTTCATCCCGACTCGGCCTAGCTCGTCATCGCACGTGCACGCAGCAAAAGGCAGAGGAGCCGTCTTAGCGCGGGCGCTTCTTCCAACAGAAAAGGTGCCGACCGATACGGCCCCCAATCCCTCCCAGCTTCCCACCATGTCTTGGGCCTCTGGTCTCTTGATTCTCCAAGGTCCCCATCTGTCTCTCTCTGTCTCTCTCTGTCTCTCTCTGTCTCTCTCTGTCTCTCTCTCTCTCTCTCTCTCCCCCCCGCGCGCTGTCTCTCCATCTCTCTCCAGCTTGTCTCTCCATCTCTCTCTGGCCTATCTCTCCCTCTCCCTCTCTTCCAGACTACACACGCTCCGCTCGCCCGCAGCTGCCGGTGTGCAAAAAACGAACAAAGCTTCTCTCCCCGGCATTAACCTCTTTTCCCACCTCGCTTTTCTTTTCCCTCTATGGGGCCATGGTGGAGTAAGAGCATGGAAGGCCACGATGGGTGGGGAACGAGGAGTGGTGATAGCAACGCTGTTTTACATCGTGCCCCAACATAGATCAGATTGGATATCGTCGGCTAGACAAGCATGGTCAAAGACAAGTAAACGAACAAAAGGAAAAACACAAGCAACGACTAGGAGACTTGCCCCGACTCAACTCTAAGCCATTAACGCCCTGTAAAGTCAACCACCCGGTGTGTAGCGAATGTAGTGGGGACCGGCCAAGTAGACAGTTCTTGTTCTCAGTCTCAACATGAATCACCCCTGCCACCCCCCTTTTTTCACTTCCAAGCATGTCCGCAGAAGATTAGAAAGAAATAAGTAAAAAAAAATCAAAAAAATCAACGGTGAACTCAATGGAAGAGGAGGTGAATGAGGGAGGAAACGTGTCAGCATGGGACCCTCCGTATGTGCCGCCGCAGCTCCTCCCTCCGCCGCTCCTCTCTCGGCAGGTGTAGCATCCTCGCCCTGTCCTTGGCGTGGTGTAGTAGCCCCCTCACCTGCTCCCCGGCCTTGGTCGTCCGCGCGCCCGCCTCGTCCTGCTGCCCCTTCCAGTAGAAATGCGGGCTGGGCCGGTCCCACGTCGCCCCCGCCTCGTCGCTCCTTCGTCCAAACCACTCTCGAATCCCGCCGGCGCCCGCCGCCTTTGCCTCCCCGTCAGACGTGTCGCTGTCAAAGGCGCTCACTGGCGTCCGCCGTGGCGAGGGCGGCGTCGGCGGGAGGGCCGCCTCTGTGCCGCCCGTCTGCCTCCTGTTCACGAGATGCGATGCGTTGCGCCGTCGTGGCGAAAACCTGGGACCGCTGCCAAAGTTGATGCTCAGCGCGGGCCGCTTGCGCCGTGGCTCCGCCGCCGCCACGGGACTCTCTCTGGTGCTGGGGCCCGTGTGCCGCGCGGCAATCTCGACGGCGAACCGATGGTACTCCCCGGCGGCCTTGCTGTCGCTAAACTGCCCGTACGACGGGTTCCAGCGCCTAATCCACTCCTCGCCCAGCGCCTTTTGCAATTCCGAGCTGGCCGGGGAAGCGCGAAGGCTTGCGTTGCTGCCTGATCGGATGACGGCTTTGGCGGCACTCAGGGGCGACGATGAAGGCGCCGAGTGCGGTGACATGGGCCCCCACGAGCTGCCTCTGCTGCTTGGCGCGTCCCCGCTGTCGGCCTCGAGCAGGGGCAGGAGATTGTAGCCGCTGTCGTCCAATTCCGGGCTGTAGATGCTCGAGCAGTCCGAGTCGGGTGGGCTGTCGTCGGCGATGTCCACGTCGTAGCCCGTGAGCTGCTGGACCTTGTAAGAGGAGCGGCGGCGGGAGTGGGTCCGATACGGCCCAAAGGCGGGCGCATGCCGAGATCTGGGCGTCTCCGGATCCGGGCTGTCGGTCGCCTTCCTGAGCCCCAGGAGCTGGCTCACTGGCTCGGCCGACGACCTGCTACTCAGGCGATGCGGATGCAAGTTGAGCGGCAGTGGCGGCAGGGGCTTGTGGGCGTACTTTTCCATGAGAGCGGGTGTCGGGGCGCCCAAGGGCCGTCGAGAGGGAATATCCAAGACGCCTCGCGGAGCAAAGGCTGTCATAATTCGGGCAGCCGGCAGTGGTGAGGGTTGGCGATGGTGGCGGCGGCGAAGAAGAGTAGTCAGAGGGCGGCCGGCAGAGGAGGGAGAAATGGTTCGAGCCCGGGCGGACGAGCGGGGGCGGTTTAAGAGTCACGGCCGGAATGACACGGCACCTCTATGCAGTGTCCGTAAAGGTCATGAGATGGCGCCGGGGTGCCAAGACGAGAAAGGACAATGGCCTGCATGCGGGCGTCAAAGCCTGGGGGCGATGCAGGGCGAGCGGGGGTGCTTTGTCCCCAGAGCGGCGGTTATATGCTGTCGACGAATGCGCCCTCGCCAACAAAAACGGCCCGCGCAACGTGTCGACCCCTCGGCAATTTGAGCGACTTGGAGGCACGGCGATCTGCTGCTGCAGGAGAGAGTGCCAAAGAGCCAATGAGATGGAGAGAGATATACTGTATGCTGAGAGGGGAAGAGAAGAGGGTGTGTCGAGAGAAGAGAGAGGGGATGAGGAGGAAGAGAAGGAGAGGAAGAAAGAAGTGGTCGTGAGGCCGGATAAGTGACAACGACTCATCTATTAGCCACCGGGCCCGACAAGGCTGCATCGATAATTGCCATCATACGCACCCTGCTCGTTGGCAAACACTGACCCGCGCACACCCCGACAGCCCCGAAGGCTGAGAGACGAGCTACAAGGGCAGGCCCGTTGGCTGAGACCTTTGCTGACGCTGCCCAAGCAAGCTGGCCAAGAGAGGCTTGGCCCGTCCGATGCAGTCGGCGGGATGCCCCCTTGGCAACGCTTTCATCGGCTACCGTCGAGCGCCGCGCTACCAAGTCTCCGCAGCTGGCCAGCTCGCCATGGCTCGATCCAAATTCACACCGCACCTTTGTTCTGTCGCACCGGCTGGGCCCGACGTCGCAGACGGGGCGACACGCCGAGGGCCGCCGACGCTTGCTGCTCGCAGGCCGTGCGCTCCTGTCAAAAGAAAACACGGGAAAATCGACGGGGGCCAGGCTGGGATCCGTGGCAGCGCACACGAGGCGGCAAACTGCTGCACATTCGCTTCTGGAAGCCTGCCGGGAGCAAACAGGCCAGGCCGACAAGGGCTCGCGCACATGGCCGGGCCAGAGGCCAGAGCGGCCGATCAATGGCGGAGAGGACCAGGGTGCTTGCGCACAACTGCGGGGACGCCACGGAGAAGGGTGTTTGTACTGTATGACGGAATCTGACCAGACACCGAGTCCCAGTGTCAGACGCAACAACTCAACCCGGTACGCTAACGCTTGTTTGTGGCCCGGCCCGGGGGGGGGGTTGCACACGCCCTTTGCCAGGGACATGTTGTTGAGTGACGGACGTCCACGTCCAACTGCCGAGCGCATCGCCGTGCGAGCCGTTGCCGGACGGGCGAATCTCGTGCTGCACCAACCTAATCATGCTCATTGCCAGGCACCACCAGAAATGGCAATCCTCTCGCACGTGGCCTTCACGTCACTCGCTCTCGCTCTCGCTCGTCTAATTCGCTCTCCGTCTCTCGCCGTGCATGTGCCCGCTCTACTCGTCATCCTCGTCCTTTCCCTGGTAGTCGCCCAGCAAGATATCGTCGATGCCGAGACCGGTGGATGAAGTCCGAATCCACTCCGTCTCCACGCGGAAAAACATCCACACCCAACGCCGTAGCACCTCGAGCAGCTCAATCAAGAAGATGCCGCTCTCAAAGTCACTGAACTTGTAGAGATGAGGGCTGAGCTTCATCGACCATGTGCAGCGCAGCATCAGATCCAGCCCGATGACGGCGTAGTACAGGCCGGCGGAGCGGAACAGAAGCCGGTCGCGCAAGCCCCAGGCGTGGTGAGGTGAGTTGCGCTCTCGGTGGGGCGCGAAGAGGGTCAAGTCCCAGTCTTTTGCCACATCCCAGTAAAAGGAATAGAGCGAATTGACCAGGACGGCCGCCAGCCAGGCCCTGTGGAGGGCGGCCTGTGCGCCCTCGTCCTGCACGTTGCGCTGCAGCGAGCTCGTGATGAGAACGGGAAACGCCGTCGAGTACTTGAGCGCGTTGGCCAGATGCTGTCCTCCCCAGCCCGTCGACTCCTTGTACGGCGCACGCCGCACACGCAAGTACTCGATAACGCACTGGCGGAATCGGATCAAGCTCGGCACGGCCATGATGAGCGGCACCACAACGTCTCCCCCACAGTCTCGATCGGGGCGGTCCGTCGACGAGCCACCGGGACTAAGGAACATGCAGATGGCGACGAAGAGGTCGCCAAAGACCTTTGCATACGACGTCAACACGTCGGCGAGCAAAATATCACCAAATTTGCCGTCGTGCGTCTCGGCAATACCACCAACGCTCACGCGGCGCAGCGTAGCGAGGAACCGGCGTCGTCCGCCGCTCGGAAGGGATCGCAATGGAAGGAAGAACAAGGCGACGAGGGCGGCGAGGTATGTCATGGGCAGCCAGTCGTAGGCGATGACGCGCGACGGCGTGCGCCATGTCAGCAGCCAGAAGAGGACGATGGAGAGGCCGAAGAGGGCCGACAGCGTCGTGGCTAGGCGATAGGTCGAGGTGTGATGGGCGGCATGGGGCGGCGACGCGCGCCCGGGGTATCGTAGCAAGGCGGGCACATCGACTTTGAGCAAACGGAGGCCATGGAGGTTGAGGGCCCATCCCCAGACGCCTGTGGGTCAGAGGTCAGAGGCTGTCAGGGGGGGGGAGGGGCCAGCAGAGGGAGGCTGACCGAGAGTCACGATGAAGCCGACGCGGTACGGCAGGGGGAAGACGAGGCTGAAGGAGTCGAGCTGCGGCTCGACTGCAGGATCGCCGTCCATGACCGACAGGGGCGCGCCGGCATGGGATGACAGGGGGAACAAAGGAAATGAAATGGGAGCCGGAGAGAGACGCGGGCTATGATGATTGAGCAGCCGCAGGGGGGGGAGGCATCGGCCGAGGAGCGCGCAGCAAAAAAGGAGCGACGATGAGGTTGTGCAGCAGTTCACGTGAGGAAGCGGCGTGGAAATAGAGTGCGGCGGCCTGGCGACGGAAAAAGCCACTTACCTAATCCGGTTCTTCAGGAGGCGGCGAGGGCGAAGCTTCCCAGAGCCTCCAACGTGGCCTTTTGCCATGGCTTGGCGGCGGGTCCCGCGCGCAGATGCAACATGCAAAGAGCAGAGAAGCTCGACGTCCGTTAGTAGGGTGCGAAGGGCGCACAACGAAGCAGTGGAGAGCCGACCATGTCATAGCCCCCACGCCGATGTTCAGACGAGGGATGCCGTCTTCAAGGCTGCGCTGCGCCGCCGGTGAGGGGCGCCAAGAGACGAGGAAAAGCAACGTTGTGGTTTGCCAGTCACTAGCCTACCCGGTATCCTGGTCAGGAGTCCTGGGATTTCGCCATCGGACATGCTTAGCCTGACTACCTTGTACAAAGTACGCATACGGATGCCTCCAGGAGAAACGGGAGTCGCCGTCCTGGGCTGTAGCAGGGTGCTTTAGCCCGCGCCAGGCAGCCTGTGCTCCGACAGAGGGTCGTTGAGAGTTTGCATCTTCTCACCAGGCATCTCGCGATAATTGGATCGACGGGTTTGATGCTGCTCGGTGTGTCGATAGCCCCAGTCCCGACCAGGGTGAAGCATCTCACGACAGAGTTGCCCAGCGCAACAAGGTACAGGGTAGGTGGGCGGCACTGGACGGTCGCATCTCGCCAGAGGGCAAGGGTTCTCCCTCCAGCATGTTTTCCCGAAGGCTCATCAGGTACCAGCACCTCGAGGGAAGGCGCCGTCTGATATGCCAGATGCCCTCGTGCATATGACACGAGAAGACGAGCTCCCGAGGTCACGTGCGCTCATCGGCCTCTGCGCTTGGTGCGAGGGAGGCTCAACTAGCCGCCTCGACCAGCCGCCTCGGATAATGAGCATTCCTCGCCCGCCAGCGACCTCCTCGGGATCGCCCTGACGACACATTCGCCGGCCATGACAGCTGTGTCCCGGCAGAGCCGGCACAGCACAGCGCAGGAGAGCGAGCGAGCTGGGGAGGGTGCAAGGGCGGCTGTACTGAGTCAACATGGCAGGTCCGACAGCATGCCGTCCTCGTGCCAAGCATGAGTATTTGGCCTGCCTCAGCCTATCTGTCTCGCCCTGGTCCTCCGGGCCTTGTCGGAGGCGAGCAAGTCCACGCATCAGAGGCCGTCACCGAAAGACAAGCGCAAATGAGGCCAGGCAAACATACTCGACGCGCCTCCCGCCGCCCAGCGAGCATTCTGTCTGTTCCGACGTGGAATGCCGCGCCGACGTCGCTCGCCAGGTCATTCTGGGCCGGTCTCACCTTTTCGAGCGAGCAGCGCGCCGCCTTGCCTATCCGAGGGGCGCCTAATGGGCGGGTATACGCTGTAGGTTATGCATGTTCAAGACGCGTGCCTCCTACGATTTCCCTCGGAGGCTCTGCATAGCATCCCGCGCGAAAGGATGGTCTCACAAACTCGAGACACCGAAATTAAGCCTGCCTCACACGTTGCAGACACGGCCCTGCATAGCAACCTGAGCACCGAGTCTCAGAATCGCCGAACGAGTCCAATCCAGAGACGAACATTGCTCAACAAGAGGGCGACTCTCTGCAACGTCTGGAGCTATATAAGACGAGCTTCAGTCGGCCTAGAATCGAATCTTTCCTTCCTCATCACACTCATCACCTTCTCAACCAAGCTCAACAGTCAACCTTCAACTCTCAACTTTCAGCCTCAACTCTCCAACCCACCTTTCCCTCACACCAACCCCAACCGCAAGCATGAAGTTCGCTGCTGTTGCCACTGCTGTCCTCGCCGGCGTTGCCCAGGCCGCCGTCGCCAACCAGGCCGTCAACCAGGACCTGGCCGCCAACATGCAGGGCGCCGGTGACATGGACGGCATGACCCTCCTCACCGGTCTCTACGGCGGCAAGGGCGGTAAGGGTCTCGACATTGGCGCCATCATCAAGAAGGCCACCTGCGCTCTTCCCTGCGTCGAGAAGGCCGCCACCAAGGTTCCCTGCAAGGGCAGGAACCTGGTCCACAGCATCTGCAGCAGCATCGACGAAGTCAAGGACAAGTCTCACTCTTGCGTCACCAAGTGTGGTGTCGACAAGGGCATTGTCGGTGAGTACAGCTTCAAACAGTTGCACGTCGTCGGCCGCATTCTAACCCGTCTTGTACAGAGCTCGTCGCCAAGGGCGCCCACTTCCTCTGCTCCAAGAGCCACGAGAATGGCGGCGGCAAGCCTTACCACCCCGGCAAGCCCTCCAAGCCCACCAAGCCTGAGTACCACAACTAAGGCCCCTCGACAATTACAAACGCCGGCGACGGCGCATCATGACTACAAGATGAAATGACTTATCCATGTCGTGGGACGGATGAGAGGCTTGGCTCAAAGAGGACGGTGGTTCTAAGTGAGGAGAATGACTTAATCGGGTGCTGTCATAGTTAAAGTCAAAGTCACCAGTCTGCGACCAAGATTGAGAATTGACAAAGTGCCATGACATGATTGCTGCTCTAAAATAACTCTTCGTATCGTGTTTGCGTCTCATTTGCCCTGTCTGGTTCATCACCTTTCCTACCTCATCTTTAGCTTCTCCCGGTGGAGCATTCAGAGGTATTCGCTGGTTCAATTATTTCCTTGCCGTTGGTCAGAAGCTTCGAATCCCCTCAACTTCTGCCCCGTGCAAGTCACTGCCAATGACGACCTGAGCTAGTGGGCCCCACCGAGTTCCGAGGCCATGCGCGGCGGGGGGTACTTGCTCCACAGGCGCGTGGCGGTCGCAGGCGAGGTACCAGGTCCCGAGGCCGGAGGGCGGCAGCCGAGAACAGCGGCAGGGGACCCCACAGTTGCGAACCAGGCACATATGTATGTACCTAAGGTACCAGGTAGGTATGTAGGTACGGTCTCCAACGGGGTCTCTCTAGCGCCTTGGTCGGCATCACGAGCATTCATCCAACGTCCCCATCGCCAACCTCTCTTCCTCACCAGCACCAGCCATCCGCGCGAGGGTCCCGGGCGGCGAAAGCACGCCGACAAAGCACGCACCACACAACAGCAGCGTCATGGCCGGCGGCGCGCCGCACCCGTACCCCTACGCCTCGGCCCCCGACATTGTGCGCGCCCAGCAAAAGGACGCCTACTTCTCGGGCCACGTCGCAAACGCCCTCGCCGACCTGCACCGCCGCCTCGCCGGCGCCCGCGCCGCCCATGCCGCCGCCCCCGAGATCCGAGCCCTCGCCGCGCCCCTGCTCTACCTCGGCCTCACCACCCTGCCGGGAAACCGCACGCTCGGCGAGGAGTACTGTGACCTCGTCCAGGTCCGCGCCCCGGCCGGACGGCTTCCCGCCCTCCGCGCCAGGGCCGCCTATGTTGTCGGCGCCGTCCTGGTGCCGTACCTTGCCGCGAGGGCTTTGCCGCCGCTGAGGGTCCGCCTGCGCGCCGTCCTCGAGCGCCGCCTTGAGACGCTTCGGCGCGACGCCGAGGGCCCGCTCGCTTCGTCCCCCTCGTCGCCGTCGCCTCCGCCCCCCCCGTCTTCCATCGGCACAGAGGCGCGCATCCTCGAATGCATCGCCCGCCACCTCCCCAGCCTCACGTCGGGCGCGCCCCTTCACGCCCTCGTCCTCGCCCTCTTCTACTTCAACGGCACCTACTACGAACTCACCAAGCGCCTCCTGTCCCTGCGCTACGTCTTCACCCGCTCCGTCCCCGACACCCCCGACCGCGCCGGCTACGAGGTCCTCGGCGTCCTCCTCGTCGTCCAGCTCGCCGTCCAGGCCTACCTGCACCTCCGCTCCACCCTCCTGCTGGGCCCGTCGGCCTCGTCGCCGTCCTCGTCGTCCACTTCCCCTCCCCCCCGCGACCGCGTCCCCTTCCAGCCAGCCACCGTCGACGTCTCGCTCGACCACGCCAACTCGTACGCCGCAAACAGCGACCTCCTCTTCTCCGATCTCGGCTCCTCGCGCGCGCCCCAGGCCAGTCGCGTCAACCTCGCCGCCACGACGCACACGCCCGTCGCCGCCGGCCCCCGCTTCGACCTCGCCGACAAAAAGGTCATGCCTTACATCAGGGGCCACCAGCAGCGCAAGTGCACGCTGTGCCTCGAGGAGCTCAAGGACCCGGCCGCCACCCAGTGCGGTCACGTCTTTTGCTGGGAGTGCATCGGCGACTGGGTTAGGGAGAAGCCCGAGTGCCCGCTGTGTCGGAGGGAGGCCATGGTGCAGCACATCCTCCCGCTGCGCGTCATGTAGTGTAACCGCAAGAGTGACGTAGGCGCCGAATCCAGTCATTCGTACGAGAGGCGACAAAAACAAACCAAGCCACAATCTGCGGTGCGTGGCCTTGGGCTTCTGCAACAACAAATGACATAATAATAAACATTCAGGGTCCAGGGACGTGGCCCAATCATGCTTGTGTGGTTGCAACGGCAAAGTTTTTCATTCGACGCAGTGTTATGCCATCCAAGCCCCTTGTCATGGTATCCATCATTACCCTCCCGGCCATTACCGCCTTGCCGTCTCCCAATCCCCCATAATCGTATCAAGGCCTCTTCAGCCGCACCAAGGGCGCTCCCGCCAACCGCCAGCATCTGGGTCAGACGTGCAGCTTTTTGTCTTCCCACCGTGGTCAATGCTGCCTGCTCCCCAAGCCGTGAGTCCAGCTCAGGCCTTCTGCCATGTAGTCATACAACGAGCAATTTGCAGCAAGATTTGTCTATCCCATCTCATCTGCTGGATATGAAGCAACCCCGAGCGCGGTGTGGTTGCGCGGATCCCGTGCGACGCTCCGTAAAATCCCAAAAACTCCCGGTCATGACTTTTGTGGTACTGCCTCGGGCTAATCTTCGCCTCCGAGTGGACCAAGGACTGTTCGCAGTGCGGTCGTGTCGACGCCTCATAGCGAAAAGATGACAATTTCGCCACGTTCGTTCCGGCGCAGGCGCAGGTCCTTCCAAAGCTCCTTCTCTTCCTTCCCCTTTGCTGTGCTGGAGCCGGCGGCTTCGCGGTCGCGGTGGTAGCGCTTGAGGGCCTTGTTCATGCTGCAGCCGCGCTCACTCTCCGGGCCCTTGACGACGAAGCTGAGGAAGGCGTCGGCGCGGGGTTTGAAGACAATCATCTGTCCGTCGGGGTTTCCCTTCTTGCCGTCCTTGGCCTGTGGCCGGAACTCAATGAGCTTGGGCTCCTTGTGCTCTCGGTGGCGATGCGAATGCTTCGTCTTGTGGGACGACTTCTTCTTCTGCGCCTTGTGCTTGGCGCCGCCAGTGAGCATGTCCATGATGCTGTTGCTGATGTGGCCGTTCTTGGAATGCTTGGCGTGTTTGCTCTTCTTGAGAGGACTGGCCGGCGAGTTGTCGGCTACGTCGCCGCCCGAGTAGTCTGGAGAGGGCGGCAGGGTGGCGCGCATGAGCCCCTTGAGGCCGCCCGTGAGGCCCGAGTGGAGGACAGGAGGGGCGTCCGTCATGATCTGGTCGCCCGGGAGGTCGACGTGCAGGCGCTTGCGCTTCTTGTCCTTCTTCAACTCGCCGTCCTTGGCCCGGCGCCGCTCGCCCTTGGGTACGGGTGTGACGAGGGCGGGCACAGGGCCCGCGCCGTACTGGACCAGGGGCTGGTGGTCGGCGTCCATGAAGGACGATGGATCGAGACATGTCTCCTGGTGGTATCGGTAGCGGACCAATGAGGCGTCGTCGACGTCGTCTCGGGCGAGGTTGAGGTTGGACGAGTTTGGCGTCTGGCCGGTGGCGACGAGGAAGTCGAAGACGTTGACGTGCTCGTCAGGGGCAGCAGCGGGAGGGGTGGGAGCCTCTGGGGGCGGCTCGGCGGGCGATCTCTCGTCCTCGGTATGGCCGACGGAGTCGTTCCAGGGCTCGTATGCCCTATCCTCCCCGACGTCCTCGACGTATGGCTGTAGGGCCATGTTCTTGGGCGGCTGCTGGTCGGCGGCCTTGTTCTTGGTCTTGGTCTTCTTCTCCTTGTAGAGGGCGCCTTGGTACTTTTGGTCTTCGCTTATACAAGACTGGGGGAGAATGTTAGAGCAGTCGACAGTGGCAGTGCAAGCGACGACGAACCGTGTGAGAGCGATATTGGACGCCGGGAAAGTGGACCATGCAGTCGAGGCAGGTAAAGGTTGCCCCGTGGCAGCGGTTGCGATGAGGGTCAAGCTTCTTCTTGGTCAAGACGTCGCCGCAGGCCTATACAGGTGTCGTGGGGTATCTGGTTAGATGGAGAGCTCGAGGCGGGAGTGGACGAGGCAAAGCGTGGTGGCGTGTGGGGGGTATTTGAACAAAGACGAGACAGTAATCAGGGAGAGCAGGTGATGGGAAGCCAGTTGGGCCTAGGTTACGATGATGCATGGAGGTATGTACCGTATCTCCCGAAGAAGGGGGTGGGGAGACGAGGGGAAGGGGGGGTGTGAGGCGCGTCGGGTGAGGTCATGTCAAAGGGCGACGAGGGAAAGTATGTGCAGGGCTGTGTAGAGACAAGAAGGACAGGGGACCGCACAGTACTGGCTCCGTACCCCAAGCCGAGGCGATGATGGTGTGGTGGGCGAGGGTGAGTGGGTGTGGACGCGGAGAGAGAGAGAGAGTGAAAGGAGACGATCAACAAGAAAGAGGAGGAAGACGACGAAGAGGGTGTGGACGATGGAGTGACAAGAAGCTACCTCGTGGACGAAGAGATGCATGTCAAATCAAAGGGGACAAAAGGAAAAAAAAGAAGGAGACGGCGCCATCATTTACCTCGCACGAAAAGGAGACCATGGCGGCGCTGACGGGGGACCCGACTGGCTGCGGTATTTGACGGAGAGAGAGAGTGTGTGTGTGAGAGAGAGGGAAAAAGGGAGGCGGGCTGCTGCTCTGATTATGTGCAGCAGCGCGGCCTCGTGAGTGGACAACAACGACGACGACGGGGGTTTTGGCTGGCGAGGCGAGGCGTCGCTCGTGTCTTGTTTCTGCGCGCGCCAGAAGGGCGGCCAAGGAGTGTGAGGCGGAATGAGGGCGTCTCAGGCCAGGGCGGGCTGTCGCGTGATTGTGGGTGAAGCCGGTGATGCGATGGATGAATGGAATGGAGGGAAGAGGAAAAACTCGGTCGAGGGCGGGGCCAGAGAGGGTGGTCAATGCCAGTAACGGGCGCTCTGTTGCGGCTGTTCGCGGGGGAGAAAGAGAAAAAGCAAGAAAAGGGGATCAAGGATGCAGACACCACCGAGGTGGTGTTTACTGTTGATGTTTTTTCCTTTCTTTTTTCCCCTTTCCCTTTCCCTTTTCTCCTTGTTACCTGCCTACTGCGTGGCGCTGGATGGGCGTTGCCGGGTTGGCAGTGAGGGTGCGTTTGTGCGACGTTGAACTCGGGCGTTGGCTGACGAACAGGAAGAAGAGAAAAAACCTACTCGGGAGGGGCCACGAGACGAGAAGACCGTTTGCCCCCTTGGCATTCGCATCCATCCACAAGGCAAACAAGCAGCCATTCTGTCCGACTCAATCTGCCTGCCCGCCTCTTTGATGCATCCGCCGCTCTGCCGGCCGCTGCTCTGTCCACCGCTCTGCTCGTTGGGCATCAGCTCCGCCCGCCGTCGTACATGCATACCACGAGCGAGCAATTCATCCCCAAAGCCAAGAAGCACCATCCACGGACCCATTCCGTCCCCAAGGCGGTGGTGCCGTAGCGAATGTCGTTACAGAAGGGCTGCAGTGGGTGAGGGGAGCCCGGGCGCGAGGGAAGGGGGGGGGGGGAGGACCGCCATGCGACCGGCCCCCAGAGCCACTGGGCTGGCTGGCCCCAGTGGGCTGCCCCCAGTGAGTGGGCTGATGGCCCGCCGGCCCTCTTAGGGCTGGCCATGGACGGCGGGATTGGACGACGCAATGCCAAGCACGGGCTGCTGCTCTACGCCAAACGCGCCCAGCAAACCAACCAGCCGCGCCACTGCCAGGATGAGGTCCTTTGGTTGGGCGGGAACTCTTTGGAAACAGGGACCTCGCCCTTTGTCCATCCGTGACGTGACGGCTTACTCCTCGGGCTGCAAGACGGTGGCTTGTGGGACCGAGTGACGTTGGACTGGACCCTCCACCCTGGCTGACCTGCCTCTTGCTCGCCTCTCGGGGTGTGACGATGTTGCGGGATGGATGCCCAAGACATGG
>JAPEBW010002032.1:0-16042 GCA_027405785.1 Ophiocordyceps robertsii
CACAGAAGCGACAAGAAACCGTACCCCTTGCGCCATTTCCAACAATGCAAATGCAGCACGCATCCCTCCCAACGTGAGGCGCCGCATGCCTGGTAAACGCCAAACCCGGGTCCGCTGCCGAGTCGACCAGAGCCTGAAAGTGCCCGTCGTCCCCGGGCTAGGATCCCACCGCGAGGCACGAGTCCAGAATGCCGTCTAGCATGTCCATGTCCTGGGTGTCGGTGCCGTCCCACCACGCCTCCGTGTCAACATCCATGGCGTCAGAGTGGCCGTTGGGCAGCCACGCATCTTTGCTGGCTTCGGGGAGCTCTTCGGCCTCGGGGGCCTCTCCGTTGATCCAAGTGTAGTCGTTCAAGTTTTCCAGCTCGCCCTCTCGGTATCCAAAGAGCACCTGCGTCATCAAGACGGGGAACTGCGCCATGCCCGTGTCGGACATTTCGAGGGCCAGGCGCATGTCGGCCATGCCAAGGGGTCCGCGCTCGCTGGCAGCCTTGGCCTCGACGGGGAGCAGGCCACTCTTGTCCCGCGTGACCTCCCCCCGCTGGGCCGCCTCCTCCTCCTGACCGAGCTGCCGCTGGTATTTCCACGTCTGTATCCACGTGGTCCCGACGCCGAAGCCAGCACTGCCCGAGTCGCCGGGGCCGTTGCTTCGGGTGCGGCTAAAGACCTGCGTCAAGATTTCTTTGATGAAAGTCTCGGTCGCCACGCATATGAGGTGCGGCGCGTCTGTTGCATGGCCGCCTGCCAGGCCAGCCTCGTAGCTAATGGGAAGCATCCGCCCTGATATCAAGCCGACGTCTGGGAATTCCCCCGACTCTACCGCCAGAGGTTGAGCAAATCGCTTTCGGATTTCCAGATCAAAGTCTGATGGCGGCCGTCAGTAACCCAACCCGCAAGGTCTCGACGTGTCCGAGACTAACTCATCTTGTTGATTCCCCCGGCGGCGCTCGAGGGCACTTCTGCGACGGCCGATGGTCTTCGACACGAGTCGGCAAAGACGTTGGAGAGGGTCTCGTGGGGATCGTACTGTGCGTATTTAACGAGGGAGATGGGTGGGCGGGGCCTTTGACGGAAGGCCTACCTCGTTCTGGAGCAGGTCTTTGATCCGCCTGCGGTCTCGCGCCGGCAGCTGCATCACGTCCCCCTTAAGCCGGCGCTCGGCTGCGTCACCCGAGACGGGTTTGCTGGGCGGCGGGGCCATGGGCTTGTCGTTTGCACTGACCCAGGGCGCAATGCCCAGATCGGGCATCTCGCGCGTCACATTGCCAAAGATGGCGGCGATGAGCTGGTTGTGCAGGTGGTCCTTGTCCTTGTCGCCAGCGTCCCCGCCGAGGATCGGATCTATGCGCTCGGAATATTCGACCTGGCTCAGGCGCCCTGGCATGGAAAGTCTGTGAGTAGGGGGCTCGCGGTTGGAGAGGGCGCTGCGTACCGATGAGGAACTCGGCCGTTGCCTCCTTGTAGACGGCCCATTGCTCGCTCCCCACGGCCGCCTTGAGGGCGCTGTAGAGGGGCTCGAGGTCGATACGCGCGGGGATGATCTGGCTCGACTTTGTGATCTTTGCTGTGCCGGCGGCATTGAGAGACAGCGCCTTGTTGGACAGGACCGGAGTCGAGAGCGTGACGGTGGGACGGCTCAGGGCCGCGGGGTCGATGTCGGGCATGATGGCTGACGGGGGTTAGAGGCGGATGCGTCGCGTGCAGCGAAAGGGCAACGCGCGACGCGCCAAAGGGCTCATGAGTTGCATCAAACGGGTGCTTGCGGGGATGCGATCGCGGGTCCAAGGTCAAATTGATGGTGCGGGCATGTTGAGGCCGCAGAGTCGATGGCGAGGTGCTGGCCCTTAATCGTGGAGAGCGAGGTCATTGATGGGTTGAGGTCGAAATTTCGCCCACAGGCACGAGCAGAACGCTGGCCCATTGTCCAGGGCGCCCGCCAGTGTACCTGGTACTAGCCAGTCACGGGGGCGTCACCGCACCATCAAGGTCACGGGGACCTTTCCGCAACCGTCGGCCGGCATCCCTTGGCTGGCACGTCCCTCTGTCCAGGTCACCTGGGGCTGTCTACAGCGAGCCCAGTGCTCTCCACCACCCCCATTACAGGTACCTAATACATTTGGTCGCTAGATAACTGTACCTGCCACTCCACCAGGACCTGCCACTCCAAGGTACAGCACCCACCACTCCACTACTCTGTACAGCGCTACTATGTAGTACATAGAGGCGGCCCTCCCAGGTCGCGTCGCGCGCCTCGTCGAGATCCATCATCCAAATCTTGCTCCCGCATCACTCTCTGTACATACAACAACCCCGATCCGCCGCTACACCCTCCTTCCCCCCATTCCTGGAGCTCTGCATCCAGCTTCCTTTCCCCTGCGCGACTATGCAGCCATGGCTCCCGATCGCGTCGCCAACGCCATCGACAGCCTCATAGCCCACCTGGTCCCCCAGATCCCCCGCCAGGATGAGTCGGCTGCCCGGGAGCGCCACGATGCGTGCTTTGCGCTGGTCAAGTCCATCATAGACAGGTGAGCTACTCTGCTTTGCGCCCTTCGAGTGCCCGCTGACCGGCGCTCTAGCCCCCCGAGCCCGGCCATTTCCTCCGACGTCAACCACGCCTCGGATCTCATCAAGCGGAAGCTCATCCAGAGCAACCCCAGCCAGGCGCTGAGGTTCTCCAACCTCTACACCCGACTTCTCGCCCTGCCCGTGCTCGAGCACAAGTGGGCCATTCTCTACCTCCTCTACCAGCTCGCCGACTCGCCCGATCCCAGCGAACCGCTGCCCCCGAGCCCAATCAAGCCGTCGGCGCCCAACTATCGCGATGCCGTCGCTCGAGACGCCATGGCGCGTCAAGCCCGTGAACCTCCAAGGGCGTCGACGTCCGTGTCCAGGTTCGAGGACGAGCAATTCAAGGACGCCTTTCAGCCCGAGGGGCTGCCCAAGTTTCCCGCCAAGGAGGCCAAGCAAGGCGGCCTAGACAAACGCTCGTCGCGCGATACGCCGAAACGGGACGTGTCTTTGAAATCGACTCTTCTAGCAGACAACTATACTGAACTTGATCCGCCTGAAACCGTCATGCTGCGCGATATGCCCTTTACCCTGCAAGGTCTCTCTTCCACGTCACTGCCTTTCCCAAGTCAAGATACCCTCAAACTGCCGCCGACCCTCCCGCTACCCCTGATATCTATACTGCACACCCTTGCCGAGCCCGCTTTGCTGTACCGCCGACTGGATGAGTTTTGCAAAAGCTCGCCCCAGGGTCTTCTCGGCCAAAGTCTGCGTTCTGCCATCGGCGGTGAGCTCCGCTCGTACCTGACTTTGATCGCCACGCTCGAGGGGCAGATTCGAAGGGCGCTCTCGTCCTTGGACGAGAGTTCTCCCCGGGGAGGCATTGGCAAGGCTGGCGTCACGCTGAAAAGATGCGTCGTGTGGACTCGTGAAGCCACCATGGGCTTACGGCTCATGTGCCTCATCGCCGAAGAGTCGGACGATAAAAAGGGCGGGCAACTGATTTCGCTCATTCACGGCTTCTCCTCGTCACACGGAGATCCTCTGGTCGCCGCCTTTGCCGAGCGACTGCTGGGCAGCTTCACGGGGCCGTTTTATAACATCTTGCGGCACTGGATCTATGACGGAGAGTTGGTTGATCCATATGTCGAGTTCTTTGTCAAGGAAAAGGCACCTTCGTCCGACGACGCTGCCAAGAAGAAAGGGGCCGGCAACGTGTGGGAGGACAAGTACGAGATTGACCAGGCCATGACGCCGACCATCATTACGCAGGATTTCGCCCACAAGGTGTTTCTGATTGGCAAATCGCTCAACTTCATCCGTCACAGCTGTGGCGATTCGCTGTGGGTGGAAAAGTACTCCAAAGCAGCCTCCAAGGAGCTGAGGTATGGCGACACGGCGACGCTCGAGGCATGGATCGACGAAGCGTACAAGACGACTATGAGGCGTCTCATGGGGCTCATGGCAGACAAGTTCCACCTCTTCGACCATCTCCAGGCCCTGAAGAGGTATATTCTGCTGGGTCAGGGAGACTTTATTGCCCTGCTCATGGAGTCACTGGCGGCGAACCTGGATCGACCTGCTGGCGCCCAGTATCGTCACACCCTCACCGCGCAGCTGGAGCACGCGATCCGCGGCTCTAATGCGCAGTACGACTCGCCAGAGGTGCTCCGCCGCCTCGATGCGCGCATGCTGCAGCTGTCTCACGGCGACATTGGCTGGGACTGTTTCACTCTCGAGTACAAAATCGACGCGCCCGTCGACGTGGTGGTGACGGAATGGGGGAACCGGCAGTACCTCAAGGTGTTCAACTTTCTGTGGAGGATCAAGAGGGTCGAGTTTGCCTTGCTCACGACGTGGCGAAAGTGCATGACGGGCTCTCGGGGCGTCCTGCAGAGCTCGGATCCCGTGGTGACGCAGGCGTGGAAGTCGACGCGCGGGGTGCTGGCCGAGATGATTCACTTTGTGGGCCAGCTGCAATACTACATTCTGTTTGAGGTGATTGAGTCGTCGTGGGGCGAGCTGCAGAAGCGCATCCACAAGGAAGACTGCACGCTCGACGACCTCATCAAGGCGCACGAGCGCTATCTCGATGACATTACGCACAAGGGCCTCCTGGGAGCCAAGCGGCGGCCACACGGCGCCGACGAGGACGACCGCGCCTCGTACCTGGCGCAGCTGAGCGACATTCTGCGCTTCATGCTCAACTACCGAGACTCGGTCGACGGGCTCTACAGCTGGAGCGTTTCCGACTTTACCCGCCGGCAGGAGGCAGACGTGCGCGGCTCGTCGCGGCTCGAGGCCGTTGACGACAGCGCCTACGGGGGGGAGGTGTCGTCCGAGTTCCCCGTGCTGCAGGAGCGGCTGCGGCAGCTGGGATCGTCGTTCCGGACGCGGGTGCAGATCTTGCTGGGCGACTTGGCGTACCAGCCCGATGTGGACATGCGTTTCCTGGGCGTGGCCATGAACTTCAACGACGTGTATCAGCCGGCGAGGCGGAAGAGCAAGGCGCCACAGACGGGTGGCACATCGGCGAACACGTCCAAGGGATAACGAGCGAGGCGGGGGGGGCCGAGCGAGAGGCGTTGACGAGGCGCTGCCGAGCCCTGCTGCTTGGTCCTCGTCGATGCCGTGCCTGTATGAGGTAGATGGCCGGCACAGAGTCTCGGCGATGAGGCCGAAGGGCGTGGGTGGGCTGCGTTTATTACTGTGACAGCATTCGCCATGTCCATTGCCGTCTTCACACGTGGCACGATGATCAAGTCACGATGGATGTCCCAGCCCGGTCACGGGTGTCAGTGGACCATGTCCCAGCGGACTCTCTGCCTTGGTGTGGGAGAAAAAGAGGCTTGAGAGGATGGAACCGATGGGGAGATTATGCATGCCGAGGACGGCCAGCGCGTCCCTACATCAACAATAAGTATGTTCACGAATCGTGCGCCGGCGCAATCGGCTCGCCAAATCCCGGGGAATGTCTCAGCTGCAGGGGAGCGATCTGTCCTTGCTCGCGAATTGGCGGCCATTACCCCAGCTTTGTGTGTCTCTCTACTCTGCCTCCTCGCGGGCAACATGTCCGGCGTTGGAGGAAAGGGAGGGCGAGATTACCAAGGGGATGAGGAATGCCTTCATTTCCGTCTCCGTGGTGCATTCCATCTGGTGTTTGACTGACAAGGCCTGGAGGGACAAACGCACAGGGAATCGTGACGCAAGGACATGAGCGGTTGTGTTGGTAGGGACGGGCCCCCTTTCTGGTGTCGCCGACGAGCTGATCTCCGTTGCAGCGCAGCCAACACCCCACGGGGAAAGGGGCTTTACTCTGCCGCGGCAGCACACGTCGAGAGCTGGACGACGGGCCTCGTCTTCATTACATGAGCTGGGCTTCCGGGCTTGCCACATGTAGCAACAATCAGGCTACCGATGTATGTATGCGGTTGAGAAACCCGGGGTTGGTTGAGGCGGGATGGTGGAGGAGGATCCGGGTACGTGGGCCTGGTTTCAGACAGGCAAAGCTATGACAGTTTTATATTTTCTTTGTTGCGCGTCCTCGGCTGTAGACTAGCGTACCATGTCTGCTTCTGTATGTACGCAGTGTTGTTGGAATCGGGATGCCTGCCTTTGACGTCTGCCGTCTCTGCACGCCCTCGAGTGATGCATCCACCCCATACTACACACTGTCTTGCCGCAAAATGTCAGCTCTTCCCCGCCGAGTCGGCAGAAAGCCGGGGCAAAGGGTCTCACAAGCCACCCTTTTCCGTGCCACGGTTGCATTCTAATCGTCCCCTTACTGCTGTGAGCTGCTTTGAGGCGGTGAGGGGGGGGGGCAGCGTGGGACAACCCTGCGAGCTGAGAGACGGAGGTCGGGGGCAGAAGGGTTGGGATTGGAGGGAATAGTACGGAGTAGACGATACGAGAATAACGTGACATGCCACCACGCCAGGGTGGCGAACCACCGGATAAGTCTTGTCGATTGCTGGTTGATGTACGGTAGGTGGTATAATTCAAATGACTGGCGTCGACCTTGTACAGCTTCAAGTTGAGACTGTCAGTTGTAACCGTCGGCCACATGTAGTCAGTTTCAGTCACCGTCTTTGATATCCAACCCTCGTAGGCTCTCAGAACCGCACCACCGCGGCCAAGTCCCTGGTCAGGCCCAACTCAGTCCTCTCGGCGGGGAATTCGCCCCTCTCGGCCACCTCGAGGGCAGCGTCGAGCTCCTGCGTCGAGGGCATGAGCTTGGCCTTGGCCGGGGGGGTGGAGTCTGTCCAGTTGCCCACGAAATTGTTCATGACGACGACAATGTCATGCTCGACCGAAGGCGGGACCGAAGCCCACATTGACTCCTTGGACTCGGGGGCGTGACGCTTGTCCGCACCGCCCTCGAGGCAGACACGATGCCCCGGGAGGAGCGGGCACTCATGGCTCATCAGATTAGGGTTCAGTTTGATCAGCTTGTCCAGACTAAGACCCGCGAGCTGGGCGAGTGCGTAGCAAGTGTCGCCGGGCCTGACCGTGTGCATGGCGGCGCAATCGACGGGCTCGAACTTGGAGACGCACAGTAATTGTCCGGGCCAGAGCACGTACGGCGGCGTGAGGCTGTTCCACTGCATGAGGCTCTGGATAGACAGCGACATGTCGACGGAAATCTTGTGGCAGTAGTCTCCGGGCTGGACGTGGTAAAGCTCGGTACAGTCATCGTCCAACCGGGGCGCGGCCAGCTGTCTGGGCGTGGTGCAGGGCACGACGAGTTGATGCCCGGGGTAGATGGGGCGGCTGGCGTTGTTGATGTCGGGGTTGAGCCGGTAGAGCTCATCGAGGGTCACGTCGAATTTGCTCGTGGCAATGGCCCAGCGGTTGTCTCCGTCGACAACTTGGTAGGTGCAGTGGGCGCCGACGACGGCCGCGAGCCCGGCGAGGAGGCAGTGCCGGACGAGAGCCATGGCGGCGAGGGAAATCAGACGCGGTGGAGAGGTTGTGAGATGCTTGATGGGTGAGGATAGAGTCCTTGATCTGGGGCATGCTCTTTCTTTGTATGCCTCCCAAGACGCCCTGTTGAGTTGAATGATTATGTGACACGGAGTTGATGGCATCATGGCTGATGGGCCCATATAGTCTTTGCACGTTCGCCCGGTTGATTGATTCGGCGCCATGTTCCCCATCCTTGTCATTTCAGGCTATGCATAGCATGAGTCTGTCTGGAAGTCATGGACGGGTATAAACGGGCATCGGGGCCGTGGACGAGAAAACCGGCTCGGTCCGGTTTGCCCGAAGCGTGCATGCGAGTCGCACATGCTATCGCGTGCCCGTCTGCTCCCTGCTATATTGTCGGGGCCAGTGTGTTGCTCATCATCTGTTCCATTGGCTTGCGGACCCAACATGGCCATGGCCCCGAAGGAGGCCAGAGGGGGCAAGCCGAGCCTGGCCTGGCTGGGACAAGAACACATGGAATGGGCAGCAACGGATGCCGCGCTGACGCCTTCGGCCAAGAAGACTTCTGGAAGCCCAACATTGGCTGTACCCAGTCTGCATGTACCCAAGCTCGACGAAGCTCGCAGATTGCTGGCCATTGCGGCGAGTACAATGTCAACCAAGTCGACCCAATGCGCGGGAGGAATTCAGGCCCGCCCACACCAACACCTTGCACCCATGTACGAATACAGAGTACACACACATCACATCTAGACGCCCCTCGTGGCCCTAGCTTCCCCATACTCACCCCTCCCCGGACGCCCCCTTTCATTGCCGAGTCTTTCTTCTCGCCCGCTCAACTGCCCTGCCCTTCTCTCAAAGGGCGAGAAAGGAGAGCAGGAAAAAAGGGAGGCGCATGAAAGTGTCTGGCTGTACCCAATCATCCGCACGCAGACAAGCGAAGACAGCCCGGCCTCGAACTGCCTGCCGAGCCAGGATCGGTACCTGAGGACGGTGGTGGCCACATGTACCGCTACCTTGCCTCACTTCCCCATGTCTCCCCCAGGAAATCGTTGCTGTTTCCTTCACTCCCCTGAAAGTCTTGCCTGGGACCAAGCCCTGGCGCCACCCTGCACATGAATCCTTTGCCCCCATGCTCTGTACCTACCTAGGTAGGTAGGTACCCAACAGGGCGCCCGTTCACTGCCCAGCAGGCCGCCGAGTACGGGTACCTGGCTGCGAGGTAGCCTGAGCCGCGACACAACTCTCGGCAATAAATTCACATCCTCCTTCTCTCTCACACCCATCCTTTCTCCCTCTCTCTCCCCCCCCTTCTCTCCCTTTCTCTCCCTCTCTCCTCCCACCCCCAAGCTCTCTTCCTCTTCTTCTGTTGTTTCGTCTTCACGACTGGACCACCCCCGAAGCTTGGGCCGTCGCTCGTTTCTATAACACGCCGCCATACCGCCCGTCTTTCCACTCACCCATCACCTTGCCAAAACAACCAAGGACCAGCCCTCGCCAGACTTTGACTTTGCGTCTTGACAAGCTGCAGTGCATCACAACCACCCGCCGACGTCTCTGGCATCTACCGTCGTCCTGCCCCATCACGCACGAGCTAGTCTCCATCAGCTACCCACAAATCGACACGCAAGCTCTCCCCGCCGGCATTGTCCAGCAAACTCAAGACGGGGCCTTGACTGAACTGTACGTTGGCCACCCGACACACAAAACCATTCTCTGCCCTCCCCCCCCGAGCTTTCAACGGGACCGTCTATTAACTATTGCAGCTCGCCTTTTTGGCTCTCGACAGCTGCTCTCGCCCGTCCCGAGAAAGCACCTTCAGCTACGACTCTCGCCAGACAGCTCCAGCTGCACCGCACTGCACAATGCCGAGCCCCCAGGTCGCCTCTCCCCTGGCGCTATCGACGTCGCAGCGCAACAACCTCCGCCTTATGACGTCGCATGACCTCTACAACAGCCTCAACGCCACGCTCAGCTCGGGCGACAATCGCCCGTCGACGCCCGTCCGCCGCATCCAGGAGGACGATTATACCGTCCCGGCGCCGCCGCCTCCGAGTCCCGTTAGCTTCAGGGCCGACCACTGGCACGCTCCCGCTCGTCGCTGAGCGAGCGCTCTCGGCACACCGCTACTGGACAAATGGTGACGACGTTAAACGGCGTCAAGCCACGGCATGAGAAATTCGCCCGACGGGAGGGGCTCGTCTCCCTCTACACTTTAATTTGGAGCACGTCACACACACACGGATAAAACAGGTTCACCTTGTGCGTCTCTTGGCTTTGTGTCCACTCGAGAAACCTTCACGGCGTTACGGCAGTATGCAAGGATCACATCAGCGGAAAAGTTGGCGGTCACGGTAGACATGGACAATGGATGCAGGCACATCGGGTACAAGAAGAAAACAAAAGGAGGTCGGGGAGCCGGGGGACAGGGCATGGGGACAGGACTGGCCTGCAGGCACGTCCTCAGCCGGCGCTGTGGTGGATAGCACAAACAATAGGGCATTATAGGGTCTTTGTCCTCACCGACGGTTGTTGAGGAGCTTGGTAGCGGCACGGGAGGTCATGGCCCGTGTTTAGTCGCTCCCGCTAATGAAATACCTCGATGACGAGCTGGAGCTTTGGCGAATGGCGTCTTTGTGATGCGGGTAGTGATTTGTTGCCTGCAGCTTGACCGGACGCAAGCTGAAGAGCGGACCGTGAAGAGAGAGGGAGTGATTGGGCCGGGCACGGGCGGTTACACGGTGACGGACACACATACAGCTACAGGCATCGAGAGGCCTTGCAGTAACGATGCCGCCAGCAAGGTAGCTCCGTCGAGTTTTTGCCCCTCGCGGGATAGTGACGCTCGGTGGTGAGGAGCGCGAGGACAAGGCCGATTGCGTCATATGCCGTGCGAAGCGGAAGACGAGAGACCCGGTGGAGAATGCGTATTCGCAACTTGGCCACGAGCGGTGCAGACGGGGGCCTCGGGCGGGCAGGCATACAAAGGATTCGTGCTTTTGTGCGATATTGTCGCGAGGGCACGGCACTGCGAGCCGAGCGGGAGAGAAGCTCGTCAAAAGTGTAGGGGGATGGACCAAGCGCGTTCCAACGAGCTAATCATGACGGAAGAGCCTGTCAGCAACAAACAGGCATTGGTAAGCAGTCAGTCAGTCAGTCGGTGCCCGGGCATGCCACGGACGGTCCCGTCGGTCTATTGTGAGGGCGAGCCAACAAAGCCCACGAGCACAATGGACGTCGGCACGAGTGAAGCGACACCCAAGTACAGGTACTCGCTCTCGACCGAGTCCTCGACGGCTTCGCTGTGCCACGTGTCGGTGGCTTTGCCGCATCCATCCCGCCCACCTGCTGCTCGAATCCTTTGATGTGTCCTTTGATGTGTGTTGCATGATGGAGATAATGAATATCATGGCATGGGCTGCGCAGGGGCACAGGGTAGGCACTACATGAAGCAGGGACGTGAAGCATCATTCACCAGTCTGGACTTGGTCAGCACCAGCAGGAGGCGACTTGCAAGGCGTCTCCCGCGCTGAAGCCCTGACCCGGGGTCTCCTTCCAGCAGGAGGATGGCGGCGGGGTGCCGGTGGCGGCGGGGATCCATTGCAGTGGGGAGGGGGCGTCGATGGAAACGTGCAGGCTGGCGCGGTACAAAAAGCCAGGTACCCACCCGCCTTACATAAGGCGGGACCGTACTTAACGCGTCTCGCCAAACACTGTGCGAACGCGTCTCGGCACGCGTCGACCAACCAAATTTATCTCCAGGTGCAGCCCGCCTCGAAGCTTCTCCCTCCGCAACTTCCCATCATCACACACTCCAGAGCCACGACACCAGCCGCGACTGCAAATCACCGCGTCCGCCATCCAGATCGGCTCCTGCTACCCAGAGAACCAGAGATCCTTCCGTTTTGTCTCCAAGCTGTTAGCAGCAACAGCCCGGACACGCCACCGCCGCAACCCCTCTGCTCTTGACGGCCACCATCTGCCTCGTCTGCTCTTGACAGCCACCATCTACCCCCCTCTGCTCTTGACGCTTCGTCTTCCCTCTACTCAGTCACACGGGAAAGAAGAAGCACGTGGCCATGCCTCAACTCACGAGGAAGCGACTCGCTCAGGCCCCGACTGCCCATTCCATCGCCGCCTACGCCCGCATCTCAAAGACGTCGGCCCCGCTCGACCCATCAGTCGACAAGGGGCTTGTCGTCGCAGATGCTGTCGCGTCCCGCAAGAGGAAGGCTACTTCCATCGCCGTCGAGATCCCCAGCAGACTCACTCGGCGCACCATCTCCTTCTCCCCCAGCAGTGACGAGGACGAGCCAGTGCAAGCTCCACCCAAGAGGGCCTGTCGACGATCCGACTCCCAAGTTCCGTCGCCCGCCCCTATAAGATCTACGCCCAAGGGAAAGTGCGTTGCAAAGTCGGCGCCGTCGAGAGCCCACAGCATCCACAAGCCCAGCGAGTCGACCGTCATCGCAAAGTCGCAACGGCAGACGCAGTCAAAGATTGATGCCATTCTTCGAGGCAACAAATACGCCAACAAAAAGGACCAGTCCATCGACCAGTCCCTTCCTCCACACCTTGACGACCTCGTCCGTCTGAACAAGGCCTTTCTCAAGACTGTCGCGCTTCACATCGCACACGCCGGCAGCAACGTGCCCATCGACGTCCGCACCATTGCCCCCAACCTTTCGCGCACATGGGGCAAGCGGAAGGTCACCGTCGAGGACATTCGGCGATGCATCGCCATCCAAGCCTATTCCGCCACGCACGACGCCCCTTCGACATTCATCATTTCTGATTACGGCCGCGGCAAGGTGTGCGTAGAGTTGGCACCCGGCCACTATGGTACCGCCGTCAACGAGGAGCGCCTCAACAGGCAGTTTCGCCAAAACCTGGGAGCCTTTTGTGCCGAGCGTGCCACGGACGACATGGCGGATGTTGGTGTGACGCTCGAGGGCCTGTCTCTCGACGACCTCCCCAAGGCCACTATCACCGATATGGGGGCCGGCGCCAAGGCCAGTCCCATGCTCGTCAAGGGCCAGCGGGCGCTTGCCGAACTCAAGAGCACCCGCGAGGCCAAGCTGCAGGACAAGGATGCCAAGAAACAAGCCGTCCACAACCCGATGCTCAACCCCGACGGCACCAAGATGAGTCTCCTCGACCGACTGCGTCTCAAGCAGCTCGCCAAGGCCAACGAGCCTCTTCCCCCAGCCGGACCCGAGCTTCAACGGCGGGCGGCCCTCAACCGCGTCACGGATGTGGCAGCCACCATCTCCATGCTCAGCCTATCGAACCCTCTCTCGCTGCCGCGGCAGGCATTCACCATGCTGACCATCTCGGACAAGCTCAGGGACTCGCTGCGGGTGCCCGTGTCCAAGGAGGAGGGCATGGCCTGCGTTAGGCTGATTGCGACTGAAGTGGCTCCCGAATGGCTGAGGGTAGTGACGATTGGTGGTCGAGAGAATGTTGTTGTGCAGCGCAGTGCACAGCCCGTGGACAGAGTGATTCAGGAGCGGGTGCAGAAGCTCATGGCATAACACTAATGTATACTGGGTGTGCGGCAGAGGGAGACTGGGCGGGACGTTGTATTCCTTGGATGGACACTCCCCGTGAGACTCGAGTGCGGAAAGAGCATGGCGTCGTGATTTTTGACGGTCAGGCATATCATGTACGGCATTGTCGGCCGTTGGGTAAAGGGGGCGGGCTCACGAGTCCAACCTGCATTTGGGGGTTCTGAGAAGGCGTTGGTTTGAGACGAATGACAGAAGGTTTGGGCGGAAAATTGTGTCATGAGTAATTGGCTGGTAGCTGAGGCTCAAGTTGACTAAGACTAATTGTCTCTTCAACGCTTGTGTTTTCATTCAGATTGGTTTAATCTCCTTGGACGTGTAAGCGAGTAGTTGGCCGGATGGGACGCCCTTAATTTCATCACCATCAACTTGGGAAGGGAAAGTCGATGACGAAAGGTAGAGGGAGGCGTGCAGATTGCCCAGTAAACAAACAGCTGCTTTGGCACTCGCACTGTGTATTATACAGTTGCTTTGTATTCGTACAGCCTATGGGATCGCTTCTTTCACGCATCGACGCCGGGCGCCGGGAATAGCGCGGACAGCAAGGGATTGAATCATGGTTCACTGAGCGATGCCGGACGCTGATGCATTCTTTCGTGATTGGCAGCCCGACCACGGGCGTGGTAGGCCAGGTCGGGTAACGCGATGCCGAGTCGGCGCGCGTGCTGTTGGAAGTTAGCGGCCGGCTCCCACCCCGGTGTCGTTGCCCCATGGGCCATGGGCGCCTGACCAGGCCGTAAACCAGGCCGCAAAGCAGGCCGCAAAGAGTGGCAGAATCTCGCAGGGCAAAGGAAAGGCGTCAGCAAAGCAGCGGCAAGGGCCAGGGGAAATGCTGGGCCGGGGGTTGGCCAAGGGGCGGTGAGGGCAACGGTCTCTCGCAGGACGGCCGGCTGAGCGCGGCCGGGACAACTCGAGAGGAGGGGTTAGGCCAATGGGGCTTCTTTAACCGTCGGCGAGGCCTGATCTGGACCGGCGGGTTGGGCTGGCCGGTGAACGGAGGGTTGCCGAGACTCGGCAATGTGGTTCCGTGGTCGGCGTGCGTTTTCCGCTCCCCTCGTGGTCGTATGCCGTCGCCAGCTCTGTGTGCTGGCCGGGGTTATCATGGCTTGCTTCCTTTCCGAGGTGATGAGCCGAGTTGGCAAAGAGGCCCGCGTCCTTGACCTACATGTGTTGTTGTTGTTGTTGTTGATGTCCAGTACCCGCGGGAGCCCTGAAGGTTGATCTCCGGCCGCTCGCATACAGCAACACCACATGGGGGACGTCGTCTCGGCTACGCCACATAGCCCCGGCCAGCCATGGCTCTGGAAAGGTCACAGGATGAGCTCTCCGGCACGACGCCGTCGGAACGGTCGCGGCAGCACTCGGACGATGTAGAAGCCGGCTGCGTGGCAGGCAAGCAGGACAGCATCGGGTCCTGTTCCGGGGCGGAGGCGGCGCCGGCGGATATCGAAGCGTACCGGAGCGCCCCCCACGTCTCCCACCCGGCGACTCCCGGCAAGAGGGAGGCGCCATCGGAGGAGCGGCCGGCCGCCGACGTCGACGACAACGACGACGACGACGCCATGTACCACCGCCTCAGCCCCGGGCGCAAGCGCGTCCTCGTGGCCGTGTGCTCCTTTTGCGCCTTCCTCTCGCCCCAGTCCAGCACCAGCGTCCTCGCGGCCACGCCCGAGGTTGCGGCCGAGTACTCGACCTCCGGGGCCGTCATCAACGCCAGCAACGCGGGCTACATGGTGCTCATGGGCGTGTCGCCCATAGTCTGGGGCCCGCTGAGCGACGTCTTTGGCCGGCGGCCCGTGCTTCTGCTCACGGCGGGCCTCTTCTTCCTGCTCAGCGCGGCGACGGCGCTGGCGCCAAACCTGGTTGCCTTTTTCGTCTTTCGCGCCGCCACGGCCTTTGAGGGGACGGCGTTTGTGCTGCTGGGCGCCGCCTGCATCGGGTACGTACGCTTTCTCTCGGGCGCAAGAATTCAATCCAAGGTCCGTTCCGGGCTCCGTTCTGGTCGAGAATGTTCAACGCCGCCCCGTGTTATATCCCATCTACACAGTGACTGATTCTCTCATGTCAAAAAGCGACACATACCGGCCGACGGAGCGCGGGACGGCCATTGGGTGGTTCCTGTCGGGCACGCTCATCGGACCGGCATTCGGGCCATTCCTCGGCGCCATCATGGTGACTTACACGTCGTGGAGGAGCATCTTCTGGCTGCAGACGGCGCTGGCGGCGGCGGCGGCGCTGGGAGTCCTGCTGCTGGTGCCCGAGACGACGCACCGGCGGCGCATCGTCGAGCTCGCAGGGCAGACGCGGCGGCAGAAGGCGGCGGCGGTGCTCGCCATGGCGAACCCGGCGCGGCCGCTGCGGCAGTTCCGGCACTGGAACCAGGTGCTGGTGGCGTGCGGCAGCTCGGCGCTGGTGTGGAACATGTACGGCCTGCTGACGCCCATCCGCTACGTGCTCAACCCTCGCTTCCAGCTGCAGACGCCGCTGCTGTCGGGACTCTTCTACCTGGCCCCGGGGAGCGGCTACCTGGCCGGCACGCTGCTGGGCGGACGGTGGGCGGACCGGACGGTGCGGAGGTGGATGCGGCGACGCGGCGGCGTGCGGGTGCCCGAGGACCGGCTGCGGTCGGCGGTGCCCTTTATGGGCGTGCTGATGCCGGCGAGCATCCTCGTCTACGGCTGGGCCGTCGACCGGCGAGTGGGCGGCATCCCGGTCCCGGCCGTCGCGCTCTTCGTCCAGGGTCTGGCCCAGCTCTTCAGCTTCCCGTCGCTCAACACCTACTGCCTCGACGTGATGCCCGGTCGCGGCGCCGAGGTGACGGCCGCAAACTACTTTGTGCGCTACCTGGCCGGCTGCGTGGTCACGGCCGTGGTGCTGCCGGCCGTCGAGGCAGTGGGCGTCGGCTGGTTCGAGACGCTGTCGGCCGCGCTGCTGCTGGCGTCGACGGCGGGCGTCATGGCCACGATCCGCTGGGGGGAGGCATGGCGGCGGCCGACGAGCGGTGACGCCGCCGGGGGACACGCCGCCGGCGCCGCCGA
>JAPEBW010002033.1:0-16041 GCA_027405785.1 Ophiocordyceps robertsii
AACCTTATCGCGATTTTTAAGGGATATTTAAGGATATTTAAAGGATTTCCTTAACTATAGTTTATAGTATTTTTAACCGGGCTTATACTTAGTTTATTAAGCGATTTTATAAGGATATTTACGGTTTATTTATATATTATAGATAGTATAGTTAAAAATCCTTAAGATTAGCTTAAAAAACTAAGTATAAAGTAGCTAGCTATACCTTTAAAATTAAATAAGCTTTTTACTATTTTTAAACTCTTATATATATTTATATATAGTAATTAGTCCGTTATATTAGCTTAACTAGTAGTAATTAGTTTATAGTACTAGCTTTAACTAATAGTAATTAATCTATAGTATTAGCCTTAACTAGCGGTAATTAATCTACGCTTTATCTCTTTATCCTTATATTATAAAGCGTAGTAAATAGTAGCAATTCTTACTTATTTAAATAAAAATCCTTTTAATATCCGCTAAGCTAAAAGCGACTATATCGTATAATTAAGTACTTATTCTATAAGAAGTTAAATGCTAAACGATATTTTCTTTAGTAAGAAGCTCTTATTAGCCTTTAAGTTTAACTTTAATAATAAGCACCTTTTTCTTAACGCGCTTATAATAAAACTTTAAGATAAGTAAGCCGTAAAAGCAAAAAAGGCCGCGGCCTACTAAGTATACTAGTTTAATAATCTCCTTTACCCTTTTTTAAGGTATTATACTACGATAGCTTATAAAGCTAAACGGGATATAAAATAAGTCCCGCTTAGCTAAGCTAAAACAACTACCTTTTAAAAGGTAATCCGCTTTTAAAATACTAATAAAAAATAAACTATAAAACGATAAAATCTATATAACTAAGTAAACTAAATTTAGTATTATTTTAATAGATCGATTATCCTTTAAATAAAAAAAGTAAGAATAAGCTAACTTTAAAACTATTTAGCTCTTTACCCGCTAAATACCTTTTAAATCGAGCTTATAATAAAGTTACTTTTTCCTTAAAACGATAAGCTTAGCGGATATTTTTACTATATATTATTAATAAAGTTTAGCTTAAGGGCCTTAACCGAAAATCCGCCTTAAAGGATACTTAATAGTTTCTTAATTTAGTATTACCGTTTAGCTTTATCCGCTATAGCCGCGCTAACTAAAGCATTTTTAAGACTTTTAATTAATAAAAATAAGCCTTTTATACTAAGGGCCTTATAGCGTACCGGATTTTAAGATATATATAAAATAAAAAGTTAAGCGCTTAGTAAGAGTATTAAAACTAAGACCTTAATAATAAGTAATAAGGATATAGTAAGCGATACCCTTAGCGGGCTAAACCTATTTATATTAAGTATATAGATATTAAAACTAAGTATAGCTTTAAGCCCCTTAATAAGAATAGTAATAATATTAAACAAATAATTCTTTAGTCTTTTTTAAATACTAAGAAAAGAAGACGCGCTTACTAAGCCCCGGGAAAAACCTTAACTATAAGCTAAGGATATAAGGAGATTTAACTTATTAAGACCTTTAAAAGTATCCTTTAACGAAGTTTAAGAAGATAATAAGGCTAGTATATTTTAAAAAGTAGACCGTTTTATTAACTTTATCCGCTTAAACGCTAGTAAAAGTAAGGCTTATATAGATAAATTAGCTATTTAATTACCCTCTTTCCTTTAAGAAAGTATAGCGGAATAGTATTTTAAAGACCTCTTAAAACTATAATAAGAAGAACTTAGTAAGCCCGGCGTTAGACTAAGCCGATAGATATCCGCTTTATAAAAACGGTTTAAAATCCGCTTAAATATAGCGATATAAGCATTTAATTAAGAGCATTTTACTATTAAAGATATAGTAGTAAGATCCGACTTTAAGTTTTAAATATCGCGCTTATAACGTAAAGCTAAGGCTACGCTTTATTAGTTAAACTACTTAATTATAGTAATCTACTAAAAGCTAGACGTTTACTTATAAGAATTCTTATAACGTTTAATAGGAAATCAGGATATTAATAGATAGATTAATAAATATAAGGAAATTCTTCCTTAGCTATAAGTTAAATATACTTAAGGATCTTAAAAGCACTTACTAATATAAAAGAAATAGGTTTAACCTATAAAAAAGCGAGGGCCGGCTAACTATACCTTATACGCACTTAAAGGATAGTTTAAGACGCCCTGGCTATTTATTAAAGGCTTACTAAGATTAAGAGTTATATTTTTATACTGCTTAATAAAGGCGAATATACTTTAAGCTTTATAGCGCTTACTAAGCTAAAGAAGAAACCCGCTTAAATAGCTAAGAATATAAGCTAAGGTCTTTTAGCTTAAAGAAAAAAGACTTTTAAGACTATACGCTTATTAATATTAAAGCTAAAATAAGTATACCCCGCGATTAAAAAAGGAACTATAATAAAGACTAATAACTATTTAAAGAATAAAGAGTATAATATAAAATAAGCTTAGTTAAATACTAACGAAAGCTTAAAGGAAAACGCAATCTATACTATAGCAGACTTAATATAAAAGGCCGATAAAGCATACGGATTTTATAGCGAAGTATTCCCCTTAAAAAATAAGCTTTATTAATATATTAAAGATAAACACCCCCTTAACCTTAACTAAGATATTGCTATAAAAAGATATAGCTTAGTATAATAAGTAGTTATTCGGAAGCTATAAAGCGTTTAAATAGTTAAGGCTTCCTTTAATATTTAGCTATTAAACCTTAATAAGCTATTACGATTTACTTATATACGCTTATTAATCTATAAAAAAGAAGGGCTTAAGATAAGTATTAAAGCTTATATAGATATTAAAGTAAACTAAAGCTTTATTTAAGCTAACTTAATAAAGACTTTTTAAGATATAACTATAAACTCCTTTTAATAAATTCTTATCTAAGGAATAAGAAGGATAGTTATTATTAAATAAGCGGAATTTACCGCGTATATACTAAGAAGGCTAAATAGTAGCCTCGTAGTTATAAAGGTAAGGATCGGCGCTTAAATAGTAAAACGCTTAGCGGTTAATATATTGCTTAGCTAAGACTTTTTAGTTCTTTATTAAAAAGACCTTATTAACTTTATATTAGTCTTACGGATTAAGGCTTATAAAGAGATTAAAGCTAAAGTTAAGATAATCCGGCTAAGACTAGCGATATATAGATAGGTAATTTACTTAATTACTATAACGATTTTAGCTAGTTTTAGCTACGCCTTACTTATATAAATCCGGGCGCCGCTATTAAGGCGTAATATAATATTTTTCCTTAATAACCTTAAGCTTGCTTAAATAATAATATAAGATTATAAAAGCTTTATAGCGATAAACTATTTTAAGGAACTATTAGTACTCCGCTAAAGCTAAAAAGTAAGGATAATTATAAACCTTAATAAGTAGTTTTAGCTATATAAGGAGGTTAACGCTACTACTTTTTTAGCGGAAGCCTTTATAGAAAATCTAAATAGAATAAACCTTATTAAAGACTTTTTATAAAAAGATCCTACTATAAACTATAAACTTAAAATCGGCCGAACTAAAGACTTACTTAAACTTATTATTAATAAGAGCGTCCGGATTTACGCTAAAGACTTTAAATATATATTAAAAGTTTAAGATATCCTTTAATCGTTTCCTTACCTTTAAAAGGATAAAGAAGTAGTATATATAAATAAATCTAAATATATATATATTTCTTTAATAAAAAGATAGTAATATTAATAAGTTATATTAAGATTATACTTATTAAGCGATAAAGATAAGAAGGTAGTAAATATAATATTTCGCTAGCTAACCGTATAAAGCCGATTAAAACTAGTTTATAGGCTAACCCCGTTTATAGCGCTAGTATTTATAGTATAGAAAATAGTAAACGGAAAAGAAAAAGGATAAGTAGTTATAATCTTATAGGGGATTAACGCTATTATTACCTTAAACGCTTACTTAATACCCCTTTAAAGCGATATAATTAAACGCCTTTAAAAAAAGAAGTTTATTAGTATAGTAGATATATAATCGTTTTTTTACTAGTTTTTAGTTTACTAAAACTACTAAGAAAGGTTTATAGTTATAAGCTATCGCGGGCTAAAAAGATTATTAATAATACTTATAAGCTTTAAGAAATCCTTAGTATACGTTTAAAGGTTTATTAATAATATTCTTTATAGATATTAAAAATACGCGGCGGCCTATATTAACGATATTATTATTTACTTTAATATAGCTAAAGAATACCTTTAATATTTAAAGGCTATATTCCGCGCTTTTTATAACTATAATATTACTTTATCCGGACTAAAGTCCTTTTTTATATACCCGTTTATATAGCTCCTTAGATTTAAGGTAGACGCTATTAGCTTAATAAATATAAACGAACGTATATAAGCTTTAAAGGATATCGCGTTTTTAAAAAACCTTTAATAGCTTAAGAAATAGATCGGCCTTACTAAGTAGCTATACTATATAGTCCTATATTTCGCTAAGGAAGTTAACGTCTTATAAAAATAAAAGACGGAGCTGCTTTAAGTAAAACGGGAAGAAGGAGTCCCTTTAAGGGGCTAAGGACGGGCTCGATACGCTATAAAAGCCGTTTTTTAGCCTACTCCGGTAAAAGAAAAAGCCTTTATAATTTTAACTAAGAAACTTACTAAGCCTTAAACGATTTACTACTTTAACCCCGCTTAATAACTATTTATTTAAATCGATATATCTTAAGAATATAGAGTAGCGGCTATAGCTTTTTACTTAAAAAAAGGTATAAAATAAAATAAAAAGACGCTACTAGCCCGGACTAAGGTCTAGCTTATCGTTTACTTAAGCCGCCCTTATTAAAGCGGAAAACCTTAATACTAACTTATAAAACTTAAAGTAACCGGTTTAGTATAAGTAGTATATAAGTTATATATTATAGTACTATTTATAAGAACGCTATAAGTAGTTATCTTTACTAACTATATAAGTACTTATAAAATCGTATATTAAAAATCCTTATTCTTTATTAATATAAAATTTAATAATAAGCTAGTCCTTATATCTTAATACTTAAGCTAATTCCCGCTTAAGGTATACTATATTTTAAGCATTAAAAACGTTATACCGGACGCGCTTTTACGTTTACTATACTAAAACAATAAGCCGGTATTCTTAAACTAAAAAGGGGAATTAAAACGTATTTAAAAAGATAAGATAACGGACCGCGTATTCCTTTATATAAAAGCATTAATTAAATTACTACTCCGCTAAAAAATAATTAATAAATATATAAAGGATATATAGTAAGTAAAAATTCTAGCGTAGCTTAGCGATAAGGATAAGGTCTTTAAACTCTTATTCTTTTAGTTATAAAGGTTACTATACTTTATAAAGAACGATAAACGCTAAAGACTATATATCCTTAAGACCTATACTAAGGAGATCGTTAAAAACGCTTATACTAAATACTTTTATACTAGCTATACCTATATATAGTAAGACTTATTTAAAGGCTTCTTAATCTTATAGCTTAGTAAGTATATAAATAAGGTTATAGATAGCTATAATACTTACTATTATAATTAAACCGATTAATATAAGACGCTAAAGTAGCTTATCTTAATTTAAAGCTTATTAGTTCTATACTATATAATAACGATAGACTATATTATTAAGCTCTTAATAGTTTAAGCTAAGAGATTCTTATAAAAAGATCTTATAAAGAACTTCTTTAATACTTTATTAACTATAACTAATAAATTCTTAAAAATATATCTCCTTATCTTAAATAATAATTAGTTTATAGCGAAAGACTAAATATTAGCGTTATATACTAAACTACTTCGCGCTAATTAAAGGATTTTAAAGGGGATAATCTTTAACTAAGATATAAAGTTTACCTTAGTATTTTAGCAAACTTTATAGTAAGCTTTTAAATCGAAGTTCTTTATATTTACCGCTTAATACCTTTAAACTAATAGCTTATTAAAAAGGCGAAACTAAATTATAAAAATCGCGCTATGATTTTTTATAGCTAATTTCTTAGACCTACGCTAAACTAATATATTAATCGCTTTTTAGTTTAGCTTTAATAATTCCTTCTCCTTAATAATTTACGCGGCCTTTAATAAGCTTATTATAAGGATAAGAATAAATAATAGCCTTTAGTTTTTTAGTAACTACTTATACCTACGAAACTAAAAGGTCTTATAAAAAAAAGCTAAGTTAGCTATCGCTTATACTTAAGCCGCTATAAAGGATAGATATAATAAGAAATACCGCTTACTAAAGTTTAAGCCTAGCGATTAAGTTTAGCTATAGCTTAGTAAAGGCTCCTATATTATAAATAGCAGACTAGCAAAGCTTTAAAAAAGATATACTAAGCTATTTAAAGTAACTGCTAAAGTAAGATAGCTTATATATTAACTAAATATAAAAAGGTCCTTTAATATTTATCTAGTTATTTAAGTAGTATAACTACGCTTAGCAGACGAGCTAGCTATATGCTTAAGACTAGTTTAAGATAAAAAGATACCTTACTTAAATAAGTAAAAAGTAAAATAAATCTTATAAAGCTATATAATAAAGAAAGGCAGCGGAAAGCTAAGGAAGGAGTTCCTTATAGCTTAAAAAGGCTAGCTAAGTAGCTATAACTTATAGGTTAACGAAAAAGCGGTTTTTTTACTAAAGATTGTAAAAGCCTTTAAAAAAGTATAAGAGGAGTTAGCTACTTAAGTAGTTTAAATAAGAGCATAATAGGCGGCTTTTATAACTTAATACGAAACTTTTTAACTAAGAGAATTAAGCGGTTAAGCTTATGCACAAGACTTAAAAGCTATTATAAGTTATAAGAAACTATAACTTACTATACTTAAAGTAATTAGTTATTTTAATAATAATATACCGCCGTTTACTTTAAGTAATAAGGCCTTTTTAGCTTTATAATATACTTATTTAAAATCTCTTTACTACTTGCCCTTTTTCCTTTCCTTTCTTCCTTTTATAACTATATTTCTTTTAACCGCTAGTTATAGCCCGCCGTACCTCGCTTACTCTTATATATATAACCTTCTTTACTTTAAGCTTATAATCTTTATACTCCCGTTTTAAGTCCCTTTATCGTTTAATATCTTTTATAGCTAAGACTAGTTATTCCGTAACTACTTTTTTAGCCCGCTTTCTTATAAGCCCTTACGCCTTTAATATAAAGTATTATAGAATATAAGATATAAGCGCTCCGGCTACTTATATATTAGTATATAAGATATAAGTATATAGACGATAATTAGCGTCTTAACCCTTAACTAAGGCCGGGGCGAGACCTTTTAGCAGTGCGGTATTATCGCACTATTTTTCTATAGTAAATAGTAGTAATTCCTTTAGCGTAAGTACGATCCTTATATAAGAAAGTAAACTTATAAGTCTATATAAAAATAAGGCTCCTTTTAAGCGCGCGTAATAATATAAGCGTACGTAGCTTTTAGCTATTAGCTTAATAAACTAAGGAGGTCTTATCTTATAAATAATAAGGACGTTATCGTCTTTTCTTTTAAGGCGGTAATTATTATAAAACGTAAAATATAAGCGCTCCGGCTACTTATATATCGGTATATAAAATATAAGTATATAAATAATAATTAGCGTCTTAACCCTTAACTAAGGCTAAGGCGAGACTTTTTAGTAGTATAGTATTATCGCACTGTTTTTTAATAGTATAAAGAATATAAGCAAGCGCTTAAGCTTTATAAAAACAAGGTAGCTATCCTTTATAGCTTTAAGTCTTTTAGTAAAAGTTAGAACTTTTAGGTTTAAGCTTTTATATAAACTTACGCCGCTTTTTATAGCCGCGCTTAAGCTAACGGATTTAACTTAGACTATAATACTATAAAGGACGGCTTATATTACCTTTTTTAAATACTTAACTTAAACAACTTACCTCTTAGCTTTATACTATAATATAGTTTAAACGGCTAGTTTCGCAGTAACTTAGCTATACCTCCCGCTTAAGTCTTACCGTTTAAAAGCCCCCGCCGCCTATATATTTTTAAGGCGTAGCCGGAAATCTTTATTAGCGGAATAACTAGCTAATACTTAACGCCTTTAAGTTAGCTAACCTTATTATAGTCCTAAGATTTATATTAGCCGCTATAGCTAGCGGAAACCCGCTTTAGCTAAACGAATAAAATAACGTCCGCGCCGTCCTTAACTACGTGTCCGAGGCTTAGCTTAACTAGTTTATAGCTAGGTTTATAGCGGCGTCTTAAGCTACTACGGCTAAAACCTTATCTCGCTTCGTATATAGTTTAGCCCGTGCTATAAAATCCCTTTCTTAGCTTATAGCTACAATAGGCTTTAAGGACCTATTTAGTCCCGCTTAGCGAACGCTCTTTTAGCTTATAAGGTTAGTAAGTAGTATAAGAAATTTAGCGGAGGATTATAAAACGGCGTAAAAAGGTAAGTAGGATAATAATATAAAATAAGGCCTAAATAAAGCTAGTCTTTTATAACGTGTCCCGCTAAGGAATTTAAGTATTCCTTAGCGCGGAGACTTCTTATTACTTAATAAGTACTTAAACGCACGCTTTAAAGGAAAGTTAGAAAAATTTACTATAAGTTTTAGCTAAACGCGTTAATCGCCTTAATAAAGATAAAGATATATAACTAAATAGGAAGTAAGGATTTATAATAAAAGCCGCTTACTAGCTATCTTAAGCTGCCTAGCTACTATTAGCTAAGCAGGCCGAAAAAACTATTAAAAGGATAAGGATAACGCACTATTAATATAGCGCGAAGACGTTATTATAAAGCTATTACTTAGCGCCCTTTTTACTTTATTCTTACTTTAAACCGATAAAGATATTAGCTTTTCTTTTTTACTTTAAGGAGTTATTATAGAATTTAAACGGCTATGCTTAAACTTCTTACTTTACCTTTAAAGAGCCTTATAAAACCCTATAATAAAAACGCCTAAAGTATATACTACTAAGGCTCGCTTAAAAAGATATAACGAATATTACTAATTAAACCTTATTAAGGTTTTTAAGATATAACTATAAAGGGTTAAGAGCTTACTTAACTATAGTTTATAATATCTTTAACTATAAGAGATACTATAAAAACTATTAAGCGGATTCCGTTAGTATCTTTAAGGGATTTTTAAGGATTTCCGCGGGATATCCTAACTATAGTTCGACCCGTTTCTAACTATAAAAGCACCTTAAAAGATATAAGATAAACCTTACTGCAATTTTTAAGGGATATTTAAGGATATTTAAAGGATTTCCTTAACTATAGTTTATAGTGTTTTTAACTAAGCTTATACTTAGTTTATTAAGCGATTTTATAAGGATATTTATAGTTTATTTAAATATTATAAATAATATAGTTAAAGATCTTTAAAATTAGCTTAAAGAACTAAGTATAAAGTAACTAGCTATGCCTTTAAGAATATATAAGCTTTTTACTATTTCTAAACCTTTATATACGTTTATATATAGTAATTAGTTTATTATACCGGCTTAATTAGCGGTAATTAGTCCGTAGTACTAGCCTTAACTAGCGGTAATTAGTTTATAGTACCGGCTTTAACTAATAGTAATTAGTTCGCGCCTTATCCCCTTATCTTTACGCTATAAAGCGTAGTAAGTTCTTAAAGCTTATAAGTATTATTAATAATCTTTTTAGCCCGCGATAGCTTATAACTATAACCTTTCTTAGTAGTTTTAATAAACTAAAAACTAGTAAAAAAACAATTATACGTTTACTATATTAATAAACTTCTTTCCTTAAAGGCGTTTAATTATATTGCTTTAAAAAGGTATTAAGTAAGCGTTTAAGGTAGTAATAGCGTTAATCCCTTATAAGTCTATAACTACTTATCCTTTTTCCTTTCTATTTACTATTTTCTATACTACGAATACTAACGCTACGAATAGGGTTAGCCTATAAACTTATTTTATTCGGCCTTATATAGTTAATTAGCCGAATATTATATTTACTACTTTCTTATATTTATCGCTTAATAGGTATAATCTTAATACGACTTATTAATATTACTATCCTTTTACTAAAAAAATATATATATATTTAGATTTATCTATATATACTACTCTCCTATCTTTTTAAAAGCGGGAAAATAATTAAAAGATATCTTAGACTTTTAATACGTATTTTAAGTCTTTAGCGTAAATCCGGACGCCTTTATTAATAGTAAGTTTAAGTAAGTCCTTAGTTCGGCTAATTTTAAGTTTATAGTTTATAATAAGATTATTTTATAAGAAGTCTTTAATAAGGTCTATTTTATTTAGATTTTTTATAAAGGCTTTTACTAAAAGAGTAATAGTATTAACCTCCTTATATAGCTAAAACTACTTATTAAGGTCTATAATTATCCTTACCTTTTAGCTTTAATAAAGTACTAATAGTTCCTTAAAATAGTTTATCGCTATAAAGCTCTTATAATCTTATATTATTATCCAGGCGAGCTTAAAGTTATTAAGGAAAGATATTATATTATATCTTAATAGTAGCGCCCGGACTTATATAAGTAAGGCGTAGCTAAAACTAGCTAAAATCGTTATAGTAACTAAGTAGATTACTTATTTATATATTACTAGTCTTAGCTAAACTATCTTAACTTTAGCTTTAATCCTTTTATAAGCCTTAATTTATAAGACTAATATAAAGTTAATAAGGTCCTGTTAATAAGGAATTAAAAAGTCTTAGCTAAGTAATATATTAGCCGCTAAGCGTTTTACTATTTAAGCGCCGATCCTTACTTTTATAACTATAAGGCTATTATTTAGCCTTCTTAATATATACGCGGTAAATTCCGCTTATTTAACGGTAGCTATCTTTTTTACTCCTTAAATAAGAATTTATTAAAAGGAGTTTATAGTTATATCTTAAAAGGTTTTTACTAAGTCGGCTTAAATAAAGCTTTAGTTTACCTTAGTATTTATATAAGCTTTAATACTTATCTTAAGCCCTTTTTTTTATAGATTAGTAAGCGTGCGTAAGTAAATTATAATAGCTTATTAAGGTTAGATAGCTAGAGGTTAAAAGAAGCCTTAACTATTTAAACGCTTTATAGCTTTTAAATAACTACTTACTATACTAAGCTATATCTTTATATAATAACGTCTTAGTTAAGGTTAAGGGGGTGTTTATTTTTAATATAATAATAAAGCTTATTTTTTAAAGGGAATACTTCGCTATAAAATCCGCACGCTTTATTAGCCTCTTATACTAAGTTTATTAAAATATAAATTACGGTTTCCTTTAAGCTTTTATCGGTATTTAACTAAGCTCTTTTTATATTATACTCTTTATTCTTTAAATAGTTATTAGTCTTTACTATAGTTCCTTCCTTAGTTATAAAGTATGCCCGCTTTAGCTTTAATATAATTAAGCGTATAGTCTTAAAAGCCCTTTTTCTTTTAAGCTAAAAGACCTTAGCTTAAGTTCTTAGCTATTTAAGCGGATTTCTCCTTTAACTTAGCGCGCGCTATAAGGCCTATAGTATATTTATCTTTACTAAGCGGTTTAAGAACGTAACCCTTAGCTTTAGCAAGCCCTTAATAAATAGCTAAAGCGTCCCGGACTATCCTTTAAGTATATATAAGGTATAGCTAGTTAGCCCTCGCTTTTTTATAGGTTAAACCTATTTCTTTTATACTAGTAAGTGCTTTTAAGATCCTTAAGTATATTTAACTTATAGCTAAGGAAGATTTTCCTTATATTTATTAATTTATTTATTAATATCCTCGTTTTTTACTAAACGTTATACGAATTCTTATAAATAAACGTTTAGCTTTTAATAAATTACTATAATTAAATAGTTTAGTTAGTAAAGCACGGCCTTAACTTTATATTATAAGTATAATATTTAAGACTTTAAGTCGGATCTTATTATTATATCTTTAATAATAAAGTGCTTTTTATTAAGTGCTTATATTGCTATATTTAAGCGGATTTTAAACCGTTTTTATAAGGCGGAGATTTATCGGCTTAGTTTAATACCGGGTTTACTAAGTTCTTCTTATTATAGTTTTAAGAAGTCCTTAAAATACTATTCCGCCGCACTTCCTTAAAGGAAGGAGGGTAATTAAATAGCTAATTCGTTTATATAAGCCTCGCCTTTATTAGTATTTCGGCGGATAAAGTTAATAAAACGGTTTACTCCTTAAAATATACTAGCTTTATTATCTTCTTAAACTTCGTTAAAAGATACTTTTAAAAGTCTTAATAAGTTAAATCTCCTTATATCCTTAGCTTATAGTTAAGGTTTTTCCTAAGGCTTAATAAGTATATCTTCTTTTCTTAATACTTAAAAGAGACTAAAGAATTATTTATTTAATATTACTATTATTCTTATTAAGGGGCTTAAAGCTATGCTTAATCTTAATATCTATACGCTTAGTATAAATAGGTTTAGCTTGCTAAAGGTATCGCTTACTATATCTTTATTACTTATTATTAAGGTCTTAGTCTTAATACTTTTACTAAGCGCTTAACCTTTTATCTTATATATATCTTAGAATTTAATACGCTATAAAGCCCTTAGTATAAGAGGCTTGTTTTTATTAATTAAGAGTCCCGAAAATGCCTTAATTCGTACGGCTTTAGCGGATAAAGCTAAATAGTAATGCTAAATTAAAAAACTACTAAGTATCCTTTAAGGCGGATTTTCTATTAAGGCCCTTAAGCTAAACTTTATTAGTAATATATAGTAAAAATATCCGCTAAGCGTATTATTTTAAAGAAAGAGTAACTTTATTATAAGCTTAATTTAAAAGGTATTTAGTAAGCGGGGAGCTAAATAGTTTTAAGGTTAGCTTATCCTTACTTCTTTTATTTAAAGAATAATCGATCCGTTTAAGTAATACCGAATTTAGTTTACTTAGTTATATAGGTTTTATTATTTTATAATCTATTTTTCGTTAGTATTTTAAAAGCGGATTGCTTCTTAAAGGGTAGTAGTCTTAGCTTAGCTAAGCGGGACTTATTTTATGTCTTATTTAGCTTTATAAGCTATTGCAGTATAGTACCTTAAAAAAAGGTAAAAGAGATTATTAAACCGGTATACTTAGTAAGCCGCGGCCTCTTCCGCTTTTATAGCTTACTTATCTTAAAGTTTTATTATAAGCGCGTTAAAGAAAAAGTGCTTATTATTAAGGTTAAACTTAAAAGCTAATAAGAGCTTTTTACTAAAGAAAATATCGTTTAGTATCTAACTTCTTATAAGATAAGTATTTAATCGGGCAATATAGTTACTTTTAGCTTAGCGGATATTTAAAAGATTCTTATTTAAATAAGTAAGAATTGCTACTATTTACTATACCTTATAATATAAAAATAAGAGGATAAGGCGTAGACTAATTACTACTAATTAAGGCTAGTACTATAGATTAATTACTACTAATTAAGGCTAATACTATAAATTAATTACCGCTAGTTAAGCTAATATAATAAACTAACTACTATATATAAATATATATAAAGGTTTAGAAATAGTAAAAAGCTTATAAATTTTTAAAGGTATAGCTAGCTACTTTATACTTAGTTTTTTAAGCTAATTTTAAAGATCTTTAACTATACTATCTATAGTATATAAATAAACTATAAATATCCTTATAAAATCGCTTAATAAACTAAGTATAGGCTTAGTTAAAAATACTATAGATTATAGTTAGGGAAATCCTTTAAATATCCTTAGATATCTTTTAAGAATTGCGGTAAGGTTTATTTTATATTTTCCGGGGTGCTTTTATCGTTAAAAATAGGTTAAACTATAGTTAAGATATTCCGCGGAAATCCTTAAATATCCCTTAAAGATACTAGCGGAATCCGCTTAGTAGTTTTTATAGTATCTTTTATAGTTAAAGACGTCGTAAACTATAGTTAGATATCGTAACTTATAGTTAAGTAAGCTCTTAACCCTCCGTAGTAGTATCTTAAAGACTTTAGCGGGGTTTAACCGGTAATATTTATTATATCTCCTTAAGCGAGCTTTTATAGTGCGTGCTTTAAGCGTTCTTATTATAAGGTTTTATAAAGCTTCCTTAAAAGTAAAGTAAGGAGTCTAGGCGTGGCCGTTTAGATTTTATAGTACTAAGCTACGCTATAATTTTTACTTATTATATATCCTTTATATATCTATTAATTATTTTTTAGCGGAGCGGTAATTTAATTAATACTTTTATATAAAGGAACACGTAGTCCGTTATCTCGTTTTCTTAAATACGTTTTAATTCCCTTTTTTAGTTTAAGGATTCTAGCTTATTATCTTAGTATAGTAAATATAAAACCGCGTTTAGTATAACGTTTTTAACGCTTAAGATATAGTATACCTTAAGCGGGAATTAGCTTAAGTATTAAGATATAAAGACTAGCTTATTATTAAATTTTATACTAGTAAAAAATAAGGATTTCTAATATATAATTTTATAAGTACTTATATAATCGGTAAAAACGACTACTTATAGCGTTCTTATAAATCGTACTATAGTATATAACTTATATACTACTTATACTAAACTAGCTACTTTAAGTTTTATAAGCTAGTATTAAGGTTCTTTGCTTTAAAGGGCGTAGCTTAAGTATATAATAAGCTAAACCTTAGTTTAAGCTAGTAGCGTCTTTTTATTTTATTCTATACCTTTTTTTAAGTAAAAAGCTATAGCCGCTGCTTTATATTCTTAGGATATATCGATTTAAATAAATAGTTATTAAGCGGGGTTTAAGTAATAAATCGTTTAAGGCTTAATATGTTTCTTAATTAAAATTGCAAAGGCCTTTTTTTCTTTTAAAGTAAGCTAAAAAGCGGCTTTTACGGCGTATTAAGCTTATCCTTAGCCCTTTAAGGGGACTCTTTCTTCCTATCTTACTTAAAGTAGCTTTATCTTTTATTTTTATAAGATATTAACTTCCTTAGCAAAATACGGGACTATATAGCGTAGCTACTTAATAAGGCCGATTTATTTCTTAAGCTATTAAAGGTTCTTTAAAAACGTAATATCCTTTAAAGCTCGCACGCGTTTATTTATATTTATTAAGCTACTAGCGTTTACCTTAAATTTAAGGAGCTATATAAATAAGTACGCTAAAACAGACTTTAGTTTAGATAAGGTAATATTATAGTTATAAAAGGCGCGGAATACGGCCTTTAAATATTAAAGGTGTTCTTTAGCTATATCTAAGTAAATAATAATATTATTAATATAGGCCGCTACGTATTTTTAGTATTTATAAAAGACGTTATTAATAAACCTTTAAACGTATACCGGGGTGTTCTTAAAGCCTATAAGTATTATTAATAATCTTTTTAGCTTATAATAGCTTATAACTATAAACTTTTCTAAGTAATCTTAATAAATTAAGAACTAGTAAAAAGACGATTATATGTTTACTATATTAATAAACTTCTTTCCTTAAAAGCGTTTAATTATATTGCTTTAAAGGGGCATTAAGTAAGTATTTAAAGTAATAATAGCGTTAATCCCCTATAAGTCTATAACTACTTATCTTTTTTCCTTTCCGTTTTCTATCTTTTATACTATAAATACTAGCGCCGCGAATAAGGTTAGTCTATAAACTTATTTTAATTAGCCTTATATAATTAACTAGCCGAATATTATATTTACTACCTTTTTATCTTTATCGCTTAATAAGTATAATCTTAATATAACTTATTAATATTACTATCCTTTTATTAAAGAAATACGTATATATCTAGATTTATTTATATATATTACTCCTTTATCCCTTTAAAGGTAAGGAAACGATTAAAGGATATCTTAAACTTTTAATATATATTTTAAGTCTTTAGCGTAGATCCGGACGCCCTTATTAGTATTAAGTTTAGGTAAGTCCTTAGTTTAGCTAATTTTAAGTTTATAGTTTACTATAAGATCTTTTTATAAAAAGTCCTTAGCGGGGTTTATTTTATCCGGATTTTCTATAAAGGCTTCCGCTAAAGAGGTAGTAGCGTCGACCTCCTTATATAGCTAAAACTACTTATTAAGGTCCGTAATTATCTTTACCTTTTAGCTTTAGCGAAGTATTAGTAGTTCTTTAAAATAGTTTATTGCTA
>JAPEBW010002034.1:0-16034 GCA_027405785.1 Ophiocordyceps robertsii
GCGGTATATTATTATTAAAATAACTAATTACTTTAAGCGTAGTAAGTTATAGTTTTTTATAACTTATAGTAGCTTTTAAGTCTTATACTTAAGCTTAACCGCTTAATTCTCTTAGTCGGAGAGTTTTATATTAAGTTATAAAGGCCGCGTATTATACTCTTATTTAAACTACTTAAGTAGCTAACTCCTCTTATGCTTTTTTAAAGGCTTTTATAATCTTTAATAAGAAGACCGCTTTTTTATCTACTTATAAGTTATAGCTACTTAGCTAGCCTTTTTAAGCTATAAAAAACTTCTTTCTTAGCTTTCCGCCGCCTTTTTTTATTATATAGCTTTATAAGATTTGTTTTAATTCTTACTTATTTAAGTAAAGTATCTCTTTATTTTAAACTAATCTTAAGCGTATAGCTAGCTTATTTACTAAGCGTAGTTATATTATTAAAACGACCGGATAAATATTAAGGGACCTTTTTATATTTAGCCGGTATATAAGCTATCTTACTTTATCGGTAACCTTAAACGGCTTAGTATATCTTTTTTAAAGCTTCGCTAGTTTACTATTTATAATATAGTAGCCTTTACTAAGCTATAGCTAAACTTAATCGCTAAGCTTAAATTTTAGCAGGCGGTGTTTTTTATCGTATTTATCCTTTATAGCGGCTTAAGTATAAGTAATAGCTAACTTAGCTTCTTTTTATAAGACCTCTTAGTTTTATAAGTATAAGTAGTTATTAAAGAACTAAAGGCTGTTATTTATTCTTATCTTTATAATAAGCTTACTAAGGGCCGCGTAAATTACTAAAGAAAAGGAATTATTAAGGCTAAACTAAAAAGCGATTAGCGTATCGGTTTAGTATAAGTCCGGGAAATTAGCGGTAAAGAATTATAGCGCGATTTTTATAGTTTAGTTTCGCTTTTCCGATAAGCTATTAGTTTAAAGGTACTAAGTAGTAAATATAAGAAGCTTTAATTTAAAGGCTGGCTATAAGGTCCGCTAAAATACTAAAGTAAACTTTATATCTTAGTTAAAGATTATCCTTTTCGGAATCCCTTAGTTAATACGGAGTAGTTTAATATATAACGCTTATACTTAGTCTTCCGCTATAAACTAGTTATTGCTTAAGATAAGGAGATATATTTTTAAGAATTTATTAGTTATAGTTAGTAAAGTATTAAAGAAGTTCTTTATAAGATCTTTTTACGGGGAGTATTCGGCTTAAACTACTAAGAGCTTAGTAATAAAGTTTATCGCTATTATATAGTATAAAACTAGCGGGCTTTAAATCGGGATAAGCTACTTTAATATCTTACTTTAGTTAGTTTAATTATAGTAGTAAGTATTATAGCCGTTTATAACCTTATTTATATATTTACTAAGCTATAAGATTAAGAAGCTTTTAAATAAATCTTACTATATATAGGTACGGCTAGTATAAAAATATTTAGCGTAGGTATCTTTAACAATCTCCTTAGTATAAGTCTTAAGGATATATAGTCTCCGGTATCCGTTATTCTTTATAAAGTATAGTAACCCTTATAACTAAAAGAATAAAAGTTTAAGGATACTATCCTTATCGCTAAGCTATGCTATAATTTTTACTTACTATATATTCTCCGTATATCTATTAATTATGTTCTAGCGGAGCGGTAATTCGATTAACACTTCCGCGTAAAGGAATACGCAGTCTGTTATTTTTTCTTCTTAAATACGTTTTAATTCCCCTTCTTAGTTTAAGGATACTAGCTTATTATTTTAATATAGTAAACGTAAGAGCGCGTTTAGTATAACGTTTTTAATGCTTAAGATATAGTATACCTTAAGCGGGAATTAGCTTAAGTATTAAGACGCGAGGACTAGCTTATCGTTAGATTTTATATTAATAAGGAATAAGGATTTCTAGTATACGATTTTATAAGTACTTATATAGTTAGTAAAGACGATTACTTATAGCGTTCTTACGGATAGTACTATAATATATAATTTATATACTGCTTATACTAAACTAGCTACTTTAAGTTTTATAAGCTAGTATTAAGGTTCTTTACCTTAAAGGGCGTAGCTTAAATAAATAATAAGCTAGACCTTAGTTTAAGCTAGTAGCGTCTTTTTATCTTATTCTATGCCTTTTTTTAAGTAAAAAGCTATAGCCGCTACTCCGTATTCTTAAGATATATTAATCTAAATAAATAATTATTAAGCGGGGTTTAAGTAGTAAATCGTTTAAAGCTTAGTAAGTTTCTTAATAAGAATTACGAAGGCCTCTTTTTCTTTCGGAGTAAGCTAAAAAGCGGCTTTTGCGGTATATTAAGCCTATCCTTAGCTCTTTAAGAGGACTCCTTCTTCGTATCTTACTTAAAGCAGCTCTATCTTTCGTTTTTATAGGACGTTAACTTCCTTAGTAAAATATAAGACTATATAGCGTAGCTACTTAATAAGGCCGATTTATTTCTTAAGCTATTAAAAGTTCTTTAAGAACGTAATATCCCTTAAAGCTTATACGCGTTTATTTATATTTATTAAGCTAATAGCGTCTACCTTAAATCTAAGGAGCTAAATAGATAAGTATACTAAAAAGGACTTTAGTCCGGATAAGGTAATATTATAATTATAAAAGGCGCGGAATATAGCCTTTAAATATTAAAAGTATTCTTCGGCTATATTAAAGTAAATAATAATATTATCGATATAAGCCGCCGCGTATTCTTAGTATTTACGGAAGACGTTATTAATAAACTTTTAAACGTATACCGGGGAGTTTTTAAAGCTTATAAGTATTACTAATAATTTTTTTAGCCCGCGATAGCTTATAATTATAAACCTTTCTTAGTAGTCTTAATAAACTAAAAACTAATAAAAAAACGTTCGCGCGTTTACTATATTAATAAACTTCTTTTTTTAAAGGCGTTTAATTATATCGCTTTAAAGGGGCATTAAGTAAGCGTTTAAGGTAATAACGGCATTAATCCCCTATAAGTTTATAACTACTTATCCTTTTTTCTTTCCGTTTACTATTTTCTATACTATAAATACTTACGCTATAAATAGGGTTAGCTTATAAACTTATTTTAATCGGCCTTACGCGGTTAGCTAGTTAAATATCGTATTTACTACCTTCTTATCTTTATCGCTTAATAAGTATAATCTTAATATAACTTATTAGTATTATTATCCTTTTACTAAAAGAATATATATATATTCGGATTTATCTATATATACTACTCCCTTATCTCTTTAAAGGCGGGGAAACGATTAAAGGATATCTTAGACTTTTAATACGTATTTTAAGTCTTTAGCGTAGATCCGGACGCCTTTATTAGTAGGAAGTTTAAGTAAGTCCTTAGTTCGGCTAATTTTAAGTTTATAGTTTACTATAAGATCTTTTTATAAAAAGTCCTTAGCGGGGTCTATTTTATCCGGATTTTCTATAAAGGTTTCCGCTAAGGGAGTAATAGCATTAACCTCTTTATATAGCTAAAACTACTTATTAAGGTCTATAATTATCCTTACTTTTTAGCCTTAGCGGAGTATTAATAGTTCCTTAAAATAGTTTATCGCTATAAAGCTTTTATAGTCTTATATTATTATCCGGGCGAGCTTAAGGTTATTAAGGAAAAATATTATATCTCGTCTTAATAGCGGCGCCTAAACTTATATAAATAAGGCGTAGCTAAAACTAGCTAAAATCGTTATAATAACTAAGTAAATTACTTATTTATATATTATTAGTCCTAGCTAGACTATCTTAACTTTAGCTTTTATCCCTTTATAAGCCTTAATTCGTAAGACTAATATAAAGTTAATAAGGTCCTTTTAATAAAAAACTAAAAAGTCTTAGCTAAGTAATATATTAGCTACTAAGCGTTTTATTATTTAAGCGCCGATCCTTACCTTTATAACTACGAGGTTACTATCTAACTTTCTTAGTATATACGCGGTAAATTTTACTTATCTTATAGTAGCCGTCCTTTTTACTCCTTAAATAAGAATTCGTTAAAAGGAGTTTATAATTATATCTTAAAAGGTCTTTACTAAGTCGGCTTAAATAAGGCTTCGGTTTACCTTAGTATCCGTATAAGCTTTAATACTTATTCTAGGCCTTTCTTTTCCGTAAATTAGTAAGCTTATATAAGTAAATTATAACGGCTTATTAAGATTTAATAGCTAAACGTTAAAAGAAGCTTAAACTATTTAAACGCTTTATAGCTTTTAAATAACTACTTACTATACTAAGCTACGTCTTTATATAATAACATCCTAGTTAAGGTTAAGGGGGTATTTATCTTTAATATATTAGTAAAGCTTATTCTTTAAGAGGAATACTTTGCTATAAAATTTATAAACTTTATCTGCCTCCTATACTAAGTTTATTATAGTATAGATTATAGTTTCCTTTAAGCTTTTATAGGTATCCGACTAAGCTCTTTTTATATTATACTCTTTATCCTTTAAATAGTTATTAGTCTTTACTATAGTTCCTTCCTTAGTCGCGGGGTATACCCGCTTTAGCTTTAGTGTTAATAAGCGTATAGTCTTAAAGGTTCTTTCTTTCTTAAGCCGGGGGACTTTAGCTTATATTCTTAGCTATTTAAGCGGGTTTCTCCCTTAACTTAGCGAGCGCTATAAGGCCCGTAGTATATCCGCCTTTATTAAGCGGTCTAAAAACGTAACCCTTAGTCCCGGCAAGCCTTTAATAAATAGCTAGGGCGTCTTAAACTATTCTCTAAGTATATATAAGTTATAGCTAATCGGCCCTCGCCTTTTTATAAGTTAAACTTATTTCTTTTATACTAGTAAGTGCTTTTAAGATCCTTAAGTATATTTAACTTATAGCTAAGGAAGAATTTCCTTATATTTATTAATCTATCTATTAATATCCTCGTTTCTTACTAAACGTTATAAGGATTCTTATAAGTAAATATCTAGCTTTTAGTAAATTACTATAATTAAAGAGTTTAGCTAGTAAAGCGCGGCTTTAGCTTTATATTATAAGTATAATATTTAAGACTTAAAGTTAGATCTTATTATTATATCTTTAATAGTAAAGTGCTCTTTATTAAGTGCTTATATTGCTATATTTAGGCGGATTTTAAACCGTTTTTATAAAGCGGATATTTATTAGCTTAATTTAATACCGGGCTTACTAAGTTCTTTTTATTATAGTTTTAAAAGGTCCCCGGAATACTATTCCACCGCACTTCCTTAAAAGAAGGAGGGCAATTAAATAGCTAATTCGTTTATATAGGCCTTGCCTTTATTAGCATTTCGGTAAATAAAGTTAATAAAACGGTCTACTCCTTAGAATATACTAGCTTTATTATCTTTTTAAACTTTATTAAAGAATGCTTTTAAAGGTCTTAATAGGTTAAATCTCCTTATATCCTTAGCTTATAGTTAAGGTTTATCTTAAGGCTTAATAAGCGCGTCTTTTTTTCTTAATGCTTAAAGGAGACTAAGGAATTATTTATTTAATATTACTACTATTCTTATTAAAGGGCTTAAAGCTATACTTAATTTCGTATTTATACGCTTAGTATAGATAGGTTTAGCCTATTAAGGGTATCGCTTACTATATCCTTATCGCTTATTATTAAAGTCTTAGTCTTAATACTCTCGCTAAGCGCTTAACCTTTTATTTTAAATACGTCTTAGAATCCGGTATACTATAAGGCCCTTAGTATAAAAGGCTTATTTTTATTAATTAAAAGTCCCGAAAATACCTTAATTAGCGCGGCTATAGCGGGTAAGGCTAAATAATAATACTAAACTAAGAAACTACTAAGTATTTTCTAAGGCGGATTTTTAATTAAGGCCTTTAAGCTAAACTTTATTAATAGTACGCGGTAAAAATATCCGCTAAGCTTATTGTCTTAAGGAAAAAGTAACTTTATTATAAGCTCGATTTAAAAGGTATTTAGCGGGTAAAGAGCCGGATAGTTTTAAAGTTAGCTTATTCTTACTTCTTTTATTTAAAGGATAATCAATCCGTTTAAGTAATACCGAATTTAGTTTACTTAGTTATATAGGTTTTATTATTTTATAGTTTATTCTTTATTAGTATTTTAAAAGCGGATTGCCTCTTAAAGAGTAGTAGTTTTAGCTTAGCTAAGCGGGACTCGTTTTATATTCTATTTAGCTTTATAGGCTATCGCGGTATAGTACTTTAAAAAAGAGTAAAGGAGATTATTAAACTAGTATACTTAGTAAGCCGCGGCCTCTTCCGCTTTTATAGCCTACTTATTTCGGAGTTTTATTATAAGCGCGTTAAGGAAAAGGTGCTTATTATTAAGGTTAGACTTAAAGGCTAATAAGAGCTTCTTATTAAAGAAAATATCGTTTAGTATTTAACTTCTTATAAAATAAGTACTTAATCGTATAATATAATCGCTCTTAGCTTAGCGGATATTTAAGGGATTTCCGTTTAAATAAGTAGGAATTACTACTATTTATTACGCTTTATAGTATAAAGATAAGGGGATAAGGCGCGGACTAATTACCGCCGGTTAAGGCCGGTACTATAAACTAATTACCGCTAATTAAGGCTAGTACTACGGACTAATTACCGCTAATTAAGCCGGTATAATAAACTAATTATTGTATATAAACGTATATAAGGGTTTAAAAATAGTAAAAAGCTTATTTATTCTTAAAGGTATAGCTAGCTACTTTATACTTAGTTTTTTAAGCTAATTTTAAGGATCTTTAACTATACTATTTATAGTATATAAATAAACTATAGATATCCTTATAAAATCGCTTAATAAACTAAGTATAAGCTTAGTTAAAAACCTTATAAACTATAGTTAAAGAAATCCCTTAAATATCCTTAAATATCCCTTAAAAATCGCGGTAAGGTTTATCCTATGTTTTTAAGGTGCTTTTATAGTTAAAAATAAGTCGAACTATAGTTAGGATATCCCGCGGAAATCCCTAAAAATCCCTTAAAGATACTAGCGGAATCCGCTTAATAGTTTTTATAGTATCTCTTATAATTAAAGATATTATAAACTATAGTTAAGTAAGCTCTTAACCCTTTATAGTTATATCTTAAAAACCTTAGCGGGGTCCGACTAGTAATATTTATCGTATCTCCTTAAGCGAGCCTTTATAGTATATGCTTTAAGCGTTCTTATCGCGGGGTTTCGTAAGGCTCCTTAAGAGTAAAGTAAGGAGTTTAAGCGTAGCTGTTTAGATTCCGTAATATCGTGCTTATAATTATATGTTAATATATCCCCTTAAATAACATTATATTATAGTATTAAATACGTTATATACTTACTTATCCGCGCCGCTATAATATCCTTAATAGCGCTAAGGCAGTATAATATATCTCCTCCGCTTACCGCTAATATTCGTGCTTAAAGTACGTCTTACTTTCTTACTACTTATAGTCTTTAAGTATAAATACCTTTTCTTTTTCTCTCTCCCTTTTTTCTCTTTTTTCTTTTTTTAATTACTAATCTTTTTATATACGCGCCCCGTTTTATAATAGCTTCGCTATGCCGCGCCTTAATATATTTATTATAACCCCCCGCGCCTTATCTCCCGCTATATTATAAGCGTCTTCCTATCCGGCGCCTTTTAGCACGCTTAGCGACTATATACTATCGCCTTTATATTAGTCTTCGCGCCCGCCGCTATTACTTAATAAGCGGAGCGCGATATATAGTATTACTATATAGCGCCTGCTACGCCCTATAGCGTAAGGATAGGGGGACAGGGCGCGGACTAATTACCGCTAGTCGGGGCCGGTACTACGGACTAATTACCGCCGGTTAGGGCCGGTACTACGGACTAATTACCGCCGGTCGGGCCGGTATAACGGACTAATTACCGTATATAAACGTATATAGGGGTTTAAAAATAGTAAAAAGCTTCTTTATTTCTTAAAGGCATAGCTAGCTACTTTATACTTAGTTCTTTAAGCTAATTTTAAAGATCTTTAACTATACTATCTATAGTACGTAAAGTAAACTATAGATATCCTCGTAGAATTGCTTAATAAACTAAGTATAAGCCCGGTTAAAAACACTATAGACTATAGTCGGGGAAATCCCTTAAATATCCTTAGATATCCTTTAAAAATCGCGGTAAGGTTTATCCTATGTTTTCCGGGGTGCTTTTATAGTTAGAAATAGGTTAAACTATAGTTAGGATATCCCGCGGAAATCCTTAGAAATCCCCTAAAGATACCGGCGGAATCCGCTTAATAGTTTCTACGGTATCTCTTATAGTTAGATACGTTATAAACTATAGTTAAGTAGGCTCTTAACTATTCGTAGTTATATCCTAAAAACCTTAGCGGGGTCCGACCGGTAATGTTTATTATATCTTCTCGGGCGAGCTATTATAGTGCGTGCTCCGAGCGTTCCCGTCGCGGGGTTCCGTAGGGCTTCCTTAAGAGTAAAGTAAGGAGTCCGGGCATAGCCGTTTAGATTCCGTAATAACTCCCTTAAGTAAAAAAGAAAAGCTAACGTCCTTGTTAGTTTAAAGTAAGGATAAAGTAAAGGGGGTGCTAGGTAATAGCTTTATAGTAGCGATTTTACGCCGTGTTAGTAGTACGCTGTCCTTATCCTTCCGATAGTTTTATCGGCTTATCCGGCCGATAGTAGCTAGGCAGCTTAAGATAGTTAGTAGGCGGCTTTATTATAGATCCTTACTTTATATTTAGTCGTGCGGCTTTATCCTTATTGGGGTAATTAGCGCGTTTAGCTAGAACTTATAGTAACGTTTTTCCGACTTTCCTTTAAGGCGTGTGTTTAGGCCCTTGCCGGGCAGTAAGGAGTCTCCGCGCCGGGGTATACTTAAGTTCCCCGGCGGGATATATTACGAAAGACTAGCTTTATTCGGGCCTTATTTTATATTATTATCCTACTTACCCTTCTTACGCCGTTTTTTAATCCTCCGCTAAGTCTCCTATTTTACTTACTAGCCTTATAAGCCGCCTATAAGCAAGATATTATATCCTACTTACTGCCGCTATCGTAGTTATCCCCCGCTCTTTATTACTAAGCTTTTTAACTTATTATCCTTTTTACGCGGCGCTACTACCTACGCCTTTCCGCCGATTAATGCGCGTCTAGCTACTAAAAAGGTATTAAGGTAAAGGTACGCCGTCCCGCTAATATTAACGGGTATAGTAAGCATTAAGGTATTAAACGTCTATATTCCCGCTTAAAAGCGGGTAACGAGGTCCTTAATAGCTTTAATGCCTAACTCCTCGCTCTTAAGGTTTTAAACGTGCTTAATAGTCTTAAAGAACCTTTATACGGAGGGGGCCTTAAAAGCGAGAATATAGAGCGCGTAGTTAGTACGGCCGATAAGGCGGATATCGAAGCCTAAGAACTTTATTGCTTAAGTTAAAGTTAGGTCGCGTTTAGACTCTTCGCGGGCCTATAAGTAGAACTTAGCGTAGTTTATAGCTAGGTAGAAACTCCCGATTATTATAATCTCATCGCTAAAGTATAGGCCTACGAAGCTAAGTCTATTAAGGATCGTGTTAGTTACTACTAGCGGCTTTTATAAGATTGGGCGGCGGAATATATCGCGAGGCTAGTTATCGCTATCTCCTCCGGTTAAGGAGGGACGGCGGATAGACTATAATAAGGCGCTTATACGCTTCTATATAGCTAGGCTAAGCATAGCGGCGGGCAGGAAGAGCGTTCGCTAGGAGGGACTAAACGGGTCCTCGAAGCCTATAGCGGCTATAAGCTAGGAAGGGGATTTTATAGCACGGGCTAGACCGCGTGCGAAGCGAGATAGGGTTTTAGCTATAGTCGCTTAAGACGCTACTATAAACCCGGCTATAAACTAGTTAAGCTAAGCCTTAAATATATAGTTAAGGACAGCGCGGACGTCGTTTTAATCGTTTAGCTAAAGCGGGTTTCCGCTAGCTATAGCGGCTACTATAAATCTTAAGACTATAGCGAGGTTAGCTAACTTTAAGGCGTTAAGTATCGGCTAGTTATTCCGCTAATAAAGATTTCCGGCTATACCTTAAAAAATATACGGGCGGCGGGGGCTTTTAAACGGTAGGAGCTAGGCGGGAGGTATAGCGGAGTTGCCGCGAAACCGGCCGTCTAGACCTCGCTATAGTATAGGGCCGGGAGGCGAGTCGTCTAAGTCGAGCGTTTAAAGAGGGTAGTATAGGCCGTCCCTTATAGTACCGTAATCTAAGTTAAATCCGTCGGCTTAAGCGCGGCTGCGGAAGGCGGCGTAGGTTTATGCGGAGGCTTAAACCTAAAGGTTTTAGCTCTCGCCGAGGGACTTAAGGCTACGGAGGATAGTCGCCTCGTTTCCGTAAAGCTTAAGAGCTCGTTTATATCCTTCGTATTAAAGGCGTAGGGGCTTACGGGAGAGCGGGCTAAAGAAGTAGTTACGGAATAGCTAGTCTTAGCTATAGGAGATGTTAGACGATAAAGGGACTTAAAACGCGAGTATAAAGATCGTAGGCTTAAAGTAAAGAAAGTTATGCGTATAGGAGTAGGTAAGGTATGGCGGGCTATAGCTAGCGGTAAAGGGAAATATAGTTATAAAAGGAAGAAAGGAAGGGAGAGAGGGCGGGCGGCGGAGAGAATTTAAATAAGTATGCCGTAAGGCTAAAAGAGCCTTATTGCTTAAGGTAAACGGCGGTATATTATTATTAAAATAACTAATTACCTTAAGCGTAGTAAGTTATAGTTTCTTATAACTTATAGTAGCTTTTAGGTCTCGTGCCTAGGCCTAACTACTTAATTCTCTTAGTCGGAGAGTTTTATATTAAGTTATAAGGGCCGCGCGTTATGCTCTCGTCCGAACTACTTAAGTAGCTAACTCCTCTTATGCCTTTTTAAAGGCTTTTACGATCTTCGGCGAGAAGACCGCTTTTTCGTCTACCTATAAGTTATAGCTGCTTAGCTAGCCTTTTTAAGCTATAAGGAACTCCTTCCTCGGCTTTCCGCCGCCTTTTTTTATTATGCGGCTTTATAAGATTCGTTTTACTTCTTACTTATCCGGGTAAAGTGTCCCTTTATCTTAGACCGGTCTTAAGCATATAGCTAGCTCGTTTGCTAGTCGTAGTTATGCTATTAAAACGACCGGATAAATATTTAAGGACCTTTTTATATCTAGCCGGTATGCGAGCTATCTTACTTTAGCGGTAACCTTAAACGGCTTAGTACGTCTTTTTTAAAGCTTCGCTAGTCTACCGTTCGCAACGTAGTAGCTTTTACTTAGTTATAGCTAAACTTAATCGCTAGGCTTAAATTTTAGTAGGCGGTATTTCTTATCATATCTATCCTTTATAGCGGCTTAAGTATAAGCGATAGCTAACCTAGCTTCTTCTTATAAGACCTCTTAGTTCCGTAAGTATAAGTAGTTACCTAAAAACCGAAGGCCGTTATCTATTCTTATCCTTATAATAAGCTTACTAAAGGCCGCGTAAATTACTAAGGAGAAGGAATTATTAAGGCTAAACTAAAAGGCGACTAGTATATTAGTTTAGCGTAAGTCCGGGAAATCGGCGGTAAAGAATCGTAGCGCGATTTCTATAGTTTAGTTTCGCCTTTTTAATAGGCCGTCGGTTTAAAGGTGCTAAGCGGTAGATATAAAAAGCTTCGATCTAAAGGCTTGCTATAAGGTCCGCTAAAATGCTAAGGTAAACTTTATATCTTAGTCGGAGATTATCCCTTTCGGAATCCCTTAATTAGCGCGGAGTAGTTCGGTATATAATGCTTATACTTAGTCTTCCGCTATAAACTAATCGTTGCTTAAGATAAGGAGATATATTTTTAAGAATTTATTAGTTATAGTTAGTAAGGTATTAAAGAAGTTCCTTATAGGATCTTTTTACGGGGATTGTTCGGCTTAAATTACTAAGAGCCCGGTAATAAAATCTATCGCTATTATATAGTATAAAACCGGCGGGCTTTAAATTAAGATAAGCTACTTTAGCGTCTTACCTTAGTCGGTTTAGTTATAGTAGTAAGTATCGTAGCCGTCTATAACCTCGTTTATATATCTACTAAGCTATAGGATTAAAAAGCTTTTAGATAGGTCTTACTATATACGGGTGCGGCTAGTATAAAAGTATTTAGCGTAAGCGTTTTCGACGATCTCCTTAGCGTAGGTCTCGGGGATATATAGTCTCCTACGTTTATCGTTCTCCGTAAAGTATAGCAACCCCTATAACTAAAAGAATAAGAGTCCGGGGACCTTATCCTTATCGCTAAGCTACGCTATGATTTTTGCTTACTATATATCTTCTATATATCCGTCGATTATTTTCTAGCGGAGCGGCAATTCGATTAATACTTCTACGTAAAGGAATACGCGGTCCGTTATCTCGTCTTCTTAAATACGTTTTAATTCCCCTTCTTAGTTCGGGGATACCGGCCTATCGTCTTAGTGCGGTAGACATAAGAGCGCGTCCGGCATAACGTTTTTAACGCTTAGGATATAGCACACCTTAAGCGGGAATTAGCTTAAGTATTAAAACGCAAGGACTAGCTTATCGTTAGATTTTATACTAGTAAAGAATAGGGATTTTTAGTATACGATTTTATAGGTGCTCGCGTAGTTAGTAAAGACGACTACCTATAGTGTTCTTACGGATAGTACTATAGTATATAGCTTATATACTGCCTATACTAAACCGGCTACTTTAAGTTCTATAGGCTAGTATCGGGGTTCTCCGCCTTAAAAGGCGCGGCTTAAGTAAACGATAAGCTAGACCTTAGTCCGGGCTAGTAGCGTCTTTCTATCCTATTCTATGCCTTCTTTTAGGTAGAAAGCTATAGCCGCTACTCTGTATTCTCGGGATATATCGATTTAAATAAATAGTTATTAAGCGGGGTCGAAGTAGTAAATTGTTTAGGGCTTAGTAAGTTTCTTAGTTAAAATCGCGAAGGCCTCTTCCTCTTTTAAAGTAGGCTAGAAAGCGGCTTTCGCAGCGTATCGAGCCCGTCCTTAGCCCCTTAAGGGGACTCCGTCTTCTTATCTTACCCGGAGCAGCTCTATCTTTCGTTTTTATAAAACGTCGACCTTCTTAGCGAAATATAGGACCGTATAGCGTAGCTACCTAGTAAGGCCGATCTATTTCTTAAGCTATTAAAGGTTCTTTAAGAACGCGATATCCTTTAAGGCTCGTATACGTTTATCTATATTTATTAAGCCGATAGCGTCTACCTTAAATCCGAGGAGCTATATAGACGGGTATACTAAGAAGGACTTTAGTTTAAATAAGGTAATATTATAGTCGTAGAAAGCGCGGAATACGGCTTTTAGATATTAAAGGTATTCTTCGGCCGTGTTAAAGTAGATAATAATATCGTTAATATAAGCCGCCGCGTATTCTTAGTATTTACGGAGGACGTTATCGATAAACCTTTAAACGTATGCTAAGGAGTTCTTAAAGCCTATAAGTGTTATTAATAATCTTTTTAGCCCGCGATAGCTTATAACTATAAACCTTTCTTAGTAGTCTTAGTAAACTAAGAACTAGTAGAAAAACGATCGTGCGTTTACCGCATTAATAAACTTCTTTCCTTAAAGGCGTTTAATTATATCGCTTTAAAGGGGCATTAAGTAGGCGTTTAAGGTAGTAACGGCGTTAATCCCCCGTAAGTTTATAACTACTTATCCTTTTTCCTTTCCGTTTACCGTTTTTTATACTATAAATACCGGCGCCGCGAATAAGGTTAGCCTATAAACTCGTTTTAATCGGCCCTACGCGGTTAGCTAGCCGAATATTATATCTACTACCTTCTTATCTTTATCGCTTAATAAGTATAATCTTAATATAACTTATTAGTATTGCTATCCTTTTACTAAAAGAATGCGTATATATTTAGATTCGTCTATATATACTACTTCTTCGTCCTTTTAAAGGCGGGGAAACGATTAAAGGATATCTTAGACTTTTAATACGTATTTTAAGTCTTCGGTATAGATCTAAACGCCCTCGTTAGTAGTAAGTTCGGGTAGGTCCTTAGTTCGGCCGATTCCGAGTTTATAGTTTATAGTAAGATCCTTTTATAAGAAGTCCTTAGCGAGGTCTATTCTATTTGGATTTTCCGTAAGGGCTTCCGCTAAGGGAGCCGTAGCGTTAACCTCCTTATATAGCTAAAACTACTTATTAAGGTCCGTGATTGTCCTTACCTTTTAGCTTTAGCGGAGCACTAGTAGTTCCTTAAAATAGTTTATCGCTATAAAGCTCTTATAATCTTATATTATTGTCCGGGCGAGCTTAGGGTTATCGGGGAAAAATATTATATTACGCCCTAATAGCAGCGCCTAAACCTATATAAGTAAGGCGTAGCTAGAACTAGCTAGAATTATCGTAATAACTAAGTAGATTACCCGCTTATATATCGCTAGTCTTAGCCGGACTATCTTAACTTTAGCTATAATCCCTTTATAGGCCCCGATCTATAAGACTAACGTGGAGTTAATAAGGTCCCCTTAATAAGGAACTAAAAAGTCTTAGCTAAGCAATATATTAGCCGCTAAGCGTTTTACTATTTAAGCGCCGATCCTTACCTTTATAACTATAAAGCTGCTATCTAGCCTTCTTAGTATATAAGCGGTAAATTCCGCTTATTTAATAGTAGCTATCCTTCTTACTCCTTAGATAGGAATTCGTTAAGAGGAGTTTATAGTTATATCTTAAAAGGTCTTTATTAAGTTAGCTTAAATAAAGCTTCGGTCTGCCCCGGTATCTATATAGGCTTTAATACTTATCCTAGGCCTTTCTTTTCTATAGACTAGTAAGCGTGCGTAAGTAAATTATAATAGCTTATCGGGGTTTAATAGCTAGATATTAAGGGAAGCCTTAACTATCTAAACGTTTTATAGCTTCCGAATAACTACTTGCTATACTAAGCTACGTCTTTATATAGCAATATCGCGGTTAAGGTTAAGGGGGTGTTTATCTTCGACGTATTAGTAAAGCTTATTCTTTAAGGAGAATACTTCGCCGTAAAATCCGCACGCTTTATCGGCCTCCTATATTAAGTCTACTATAGTATAGATTGCGGTTTCCTTTAAGCTCTTATCGGTATTTAACTAAGCTCCTTTCGTATCGTACTCTTTATCCTTTAAATAGTTATCGGTCTTTACTATAGTACCTTCCTTAGTCGCGGGGTACGCCTATTTTAGCTTTAGCGTTAGCGAGTATATAGTCTTAAAAGTCCTTTCTCTCTTTAGCTAAAAGACCTTAACTTATATTCCTAGCTATTTAAGCGGGTTTCTTCCTTAACTTAGCGAGCGCTATAAGGTCCGAGGTATATCCGCCCTTACTAAGCGGTTTAAAAACGTAACCCTTAGTCTTAGTAAGCCTTTAATAGATAGCTAGGGCGTCCCGGACTATCTTTTAAGCGCGTATAGGGTATAGCTAGTCGGCCCTTGCCTTTTTATAAGTTAAATCTATTTCTTTCGCGCTAATAAGTGCTTTTAAGATCCTTAAGTATATTTAACTTATAGCTAAAGAAGAATTTCCTTATATTTATTAATCTATCTATTAATATCCTCGTTCCTTACTAAGCATTATAAGGATTCTTATAAGTAAACGTCTAGCTTTTAGTAAATTACTATAGTTAAGTAGTCTAGCTAGTAAAGCGCGGCCTTAGCTTTATATCGTAAGCATAATATCTAAGACTTAAAGTTAAATCTTACTACTATATCTTTAATAGTAAAGTGCTTTTTATTAAGTGCTTATATCGCTATATCTAAGCGGATTCCGAACCGTTTTTATAAAGCGGATATCTATCGGCTTAGTTTAACGCTAAGCTCGCTAAGTTCTTTTTATTATAGTTCCGAGAGGTCCTCGGAATACTATTCCGCTATACTTCCTCGGAGGAAGGAGGGCAGTTAAATAGCTAATTCGTCCGCGTAAGCCTTGCTTTTACTAGCGTTTTAGCGGATAAAGTCGATAAAACGGTTAACTCCTTAGAACGTATTAGCTTTATCGTTTTCTTAGACTTCGTCGAAAGACGCTTTTAGAGGTCTTAATAGGTTAAATCTCCTTATATCCTCGGCTCGTAGTCGAGGTTTTTCCCGG